>JAJJMA010068598.1:0-13839 GCA_023529015.1 Papaver nudicaule
ATGGACAAACCATGAGGATGGATGCCCTGAATATAGTAGTATCAGTTGTTGTAGTTTTCGTGTTCATTTAAAGGCTTAAAGCCGCCCAAAGTTCACACTCCATACATTTCATTTAATGATTAGCATACATACAATGAAAGACTTGCAGTGAAAGACTCCATCTGCCAAATCCTCGGCAGTCTTCGCTTTGTTTAACTATCAACAGAAAGTTATTTCATACCGACTCTGAAATGGGACTGAGGTAGACATAATCACTACCTGATTTTTGCCAAGGAATATTGCTTCTTTTGTTATGAAACTGCCATCTTAGATTGTCATGAAATTCCCAACAGGTCAATTAACCGCAGTGTCAAGTGATATATAATCTTCTTTACCTGATTAGTGATATAATCTTCTTTACCTGATTCGGAGAGTACTCTGTAATGAATAGAGGAAACTTGAGCTACATAAGTAACCCATAACAATGATCCTTTTGGGAAGAGTTTTCAGCACAGCTAGGGATAGGTTTATCCAAAAGAACAAATTAAGAAAAGATTCTATTGACAGTGATTCACTCCATTGCAATCAAAACCCTGCAATATTTTCCCTTGAACATATAATCCAACAGAGTTACAGATTCAAGGGCAACTATTTTCTAGTGCCTTATTTACAGATGCAAGAGAGACTTACAGCCAAGCAAAGCCAGAAAAGAACCAGCATTTCCACTTCCATTTTCCATTTCATTCAGACAGCTTTTTGTAAAAACTAATCTAACAGGTATCCCAATAAAAGTAAATTGTAAGACTAAAGATCTAATTGATCTGAAGAACAAATCAAATAAATCAGCAATTTTATCCATTGTCTAAATTCAAAAAAACTAGGACTCCAACATATACAAAACCAGAACAGGTCAGGGGTGTCCATACAAAGGAAGTAATATCAAATGGAGGAGGATACAAATCAAAAGATAGAATTCTTTCAAGCACATGCTTGAACTCTGAAGCATTGCGTTCTCTTTATGAATTTATTATACACCTCCATAACAAATAAAGATGAAAGTGTAAAACATATACTTGCTTATAACAGACCTAATATTCCAAAAGAGCATCTCAGGAACTAGGAGTAGAAAAAGAAACATGGAGAAGACGAAAATTGCTGTTAAGTTAAGGTGAAGCAAACAACACTCCATTTAATGCAGCTGATACCTGACAACACCTTGCATAAGGAAGCTTTACAATTCTTCTCCCTTGACTACTAATAACCTACCTGTTGAGCTTTTATCATCTGACCAAAAGCCATTTGCCATCCAAGAGGAAAGAATTTCACCAGTTCACGATAGCCCCCCATCTACAAAATTGACATTTAACAGGTCATCAGCAATTCATCTTTTGCTAAAATAGCACTTACTAGCAATATGCATAATCTGAGTAACATAAATGTGGATGCAGACAGAAGGCATTGCACAATTGGCCACGTAAAAATGGATTGTCTCAAACTTAACAGTAAGTTAGACCAAGCAAGGCTAACTATTATAAATTGGTCGGTACAAGGAAACCCTGGCGACTAAGCATACTCTGACAACCAAAAGCTGAGACCCAACATTCAGGGAGAGAACTTCTCCGTCTAAGGATACTTCAAGTATAATTTGCAGAGTAGTTAAAAGTTCTATGAGACATCTAAAAGTTCTTGACATAAGGAACAATTCTTCACTTCTCTGGTGAAAACACGCAATACATAACAAGCCAAGATACTCCATGGAGAGATAATGATATCTTGGCTGAAAACACACAATACATAACAAGCCAAGATACTTCATGGAGAGATAATGCTTCGTGGCTTGTTATGTAGAATTAACTCTCCAGTCTTAGTGCACCAACCTTTTTTAGGTACTGAAAACACACATCTAGTCTCGATAAACAGCCATACAAACAACCTACTCATATGGCAGAGGTTCTACATCCTGTTAATTAGAAACTAAAGCTTTACTCAAACCGATTTAATGACTCCAATCTTTGAAAATTAACAGGCTAAACAATAATTTTACAGAAAATTGAATGTTTCCAGAAAAGTTTTAATACTAATGATAACTAGCAAGCATAATCTACATCGCTGAGTGACAGTACTTAAAGTTTTCTTTTTCTCAAGTTGCTAGAAAATTTCAAAATCTTCTATATCCTAGAAGCAGTAGTATATAAGTATTGCAAAGTAGCTTGTATATTAACACTATTACGTGGTGTTCCCTAAATCACTAATGAAAGCTACTTGTCAACAAACAGTAAGCAAGAACTTTCTGTTGTCACTAACTTGTTTATCATTTTGATCAAGTCTTTACTAATAATAATTTAGTATAACAATCAGTGGGTGTCAAATTGTCAATTCTGCATAATGTTGGCTACAAATGTGCGCCAACTTATGACATCCCATGTGGCATTATTGTGTTTTTTCCTAATACTAAATCTAGGGCAAGAAGAAGCTATCTAAGAAAATCCATACACGTTCACTCAGAAACTAATGTGTGACCTGGCATATAAGTGTGCTCAAGGGTGCAAAATTGCACAAAAAGCACTGAACTGAAAATAGTGTACAGTATCCTTGAAGGGCTGACATCAGCTTTAGGTTAGTTGATGTGTCCAGCATGCTTCAAAATTTTGACCTGAATAAACCTGGTTCTTTCCAACCACACTGAGACCGAACAATAGAAAATTCTAACATCAAGAATTAGAACGACAACATGTGAAACAAATTTGATTTCCAAGACAACAGTAAGTGGACAAAATCAAAACTACGAATAACAAATACAAAAGTTGATGCATTTAAGGTATCCATCAACTTTTGGAGGTGAAGTGATTCAGAAAGATGTACGATGTCAGCTACCTACAAGTTCTGATGAGAAACTAACACATGTAGATGACCTGAACAACGCATATCTAGAACATGTAGATGATCTGAACAACTAGAAAAGGTATTTTGCTATCTTCAGACGAAGATGATGTTTAGTGTGCAACTTACTCAGTATCTGGTTCTAGTAAGCCTCGGCATTCTAGTTTTCTAAGTTGCTTTTGTCCTGATATATATTTAGATATACATATCTTAGTAATGATAGTTCTAGTTTTATGTTGCTTATCAATGGCACGTCTTGGTTCAGTTCTTATTTACTAGATGTTTATATTATTTAAGAATTAACACCTTTCACGCAACCATTATGTATATTCAGATATATAAATGAGTCTAAGAAATACGTAATCAAGAACCATATATAAGAATAAAGGGGAAATTTGAGTGAAATTAAACAAAAAAAATAAAGAACGGAAATGCAAAAGAAAATAAAAAATTACAACTCTAGTATACAGAAAAAGTAAAAGGAAAATAAACCAGCAGTTGCATAACCTAAAAGCTACGGCAGCGAAAGAAGGTTAACATAGAAGTGACAAATTTCAAAACTTCAAGTTGCAGTCATGAAATGGAAACTCTCAAGTCTCTAACTCGTCTATACCAGAAAAAGATTGGAAATAAAACCGAATGCCTAGCGTAAGTGAGCATGATCTCTGGGTTATGATCTCAGAACACCCCAAGTATATACACTAGGGTCCTAGACAAACCAGAAGTAAATCAAGTAAAGAACTAGTAGCATGGGTCTCTCTAAAGTTGAACAACACCCTTAAAGCAGGAACCCTGACATGTTGTCCCACATGACCTTCACAAACTGCCCTACAATAACATACTTGTTAATCATCTTAACATCAACACCAGACCTTTGAAACCAGCAATAAATCAACCAACAGGAAGTGACCATCAGAGGTCCTGTCCTGTAACTAGCTAATGTAACTGCCACCTGTTGGCTGTAAAGCACTTCTCGATTTCTATTTCGAAAGATACATCAATTCCATGGAGAAGTAATAACGATAGAGCATTTCATGCAGGACTAAACGCCATAGTAGAACAATAGTAGTTAGCGAGTAGTACTACATGTTGCACCCACTTTTTTCACAATATACAGCGTACAATTAAATTGTACTGGATTGTAAACCACCGGCCGTAGAATACCCGTGACATAAGATTCCATCTATGGAATGAGGTTGAGAAATATGGCTCACTGAATTGTGGTTCGATTTCCAGTTTTTGTCCATGAACAAACGGGGTTAGGATCCTTGGTAATGCTAGAGCGAGTTCCAAGACCAAGTACACTAAGAAGTAGTATAGGTATGCGATGAATTTTGTTTCAAAATTAGACCATTTCTCCATACACCAAATTCAGAAAATGATGCAATGAGCTACTAATAAAGTAAACCAACCTAAGTTGCTACCAAACCATAATAAAAAGCAAATCTTTCTTCAAAGACAGGATATTTAGCTACAAATTAAGACTGAATAATCACACACATGGAAAGTCAACAAATTTCAAACTTTGATGCAACTACAAGTACAAAACTTAAAGATATGTAATTCAAAACCTTAACTTTGAAATTCAGAAACAAATTCTTACCATGAATCACCACAATCCACTCCTCATTTATACTCGAATGACGGAATTGGAGCACTGGGTGTATCAAAACTCTCCAAAATCTCAGTCTTACTCCCCCCACTCTTATCATCCTTCTTCTTATCACCACCAAACAATCCACCAAGCCACGACGAACCCGAACTAGTATCCTCCACAGACATAGCCATCTGCGGCTGTCCAGGCAATTGCCCCATAGGAAACCCAGGCGGCATCCCTTGTGGCATCATCCCTTCATCCATAGGCATATTAGCTGGTGGACTCATAACCCTATTTAACATAATCCCAGCTCCTTCAATCATAGCAAGTAACACACCACCGAACAGCGCAGATCTTAATGCAGGACCAAGACCTTGTCTCATTTGTAAGAACCCACCAGTAGCTGCACCAGCAAAAATCGAATTCCATGGATCTTCTTTTTGCCTAACATAAACCATTGTACAATCAAATGCTGAAAACAAACCACCCCATACTGCGAAACTACCACCAACCCTTGGTGCATTCATACGAACAGCTTGTGTACCTCCAACAAAGCGCTCTCCTTTAGGTGAGTTGTAGATTCCTTTTAAGAAATGGAAAGCTGAACCACCAACAGCTCCCATACCGAAAGCACCACCGATGTCGTCGAGGATTCGATCGGGACATGGTTCTCTTGATGTTTCTGGAGTTCCCATGGATTTTTTACAGAGAAAAAGGAAGGGTTTTTTTCGGTTGGGTGTCTAGGGTTTTGAAGAAGGAGAAATAGGAATTCTAGAATCATTTTTCTTCTGCAGAAGAAGAAGAAGTGAACACGAAACCGGACCAGTTTGTTGGTCAAGAAAGTTTACTTTTCCACCCCTTTGAATCGGTTTGAAACTTTGAATGCCAAGGACCCTATATTACCATCGGCCGATGAAAAATCATCAGACCCCGCTAAGTGGCTGGAGTACCACTTTGCGAGGCCATTTTGCTCCTTTGTTTGGTCCATTCTTAGCAAACTTCTTGCTTTACGATGCCAATTTTGCTCTTTTGCTTGGTTCGAGATAATCAATCTCTTCAACGGTAATCAATATCGCAAGCGATGTTTCTATTCCTATTAATTGATTCCTAACTTTGAATGCGCAAATGCTTATGGATAGCTTATTGACTCCTTTATTCAATAGGGATAGGAGCATCAGGCAAGAGGAGCACAAAATGTGCAGAGGAATGATGGAAGACATGCATAACAAGCGGATAATATTAGAGCTATCAGCAGAGTACCCAGGGCCCAACGCCATCTACTGAAGCGGAGAGCGAGCAGAAAGAGTTGAAGCAACTAAAGGAATTACATTTAGGAAAAATGTCAAATTGGTTCACAATGCACAAGGCACCATTAGCAATAAATAAAACTCTTTAAGGAAAATTGAGTTCGCAAAAATTAGAGGAATAAATTGATACAGAAAGTTAGATATCAGCAACCTAGCGTTCGATGAATTAACGCTGGTGTAAGGTTCGATGAATGGCTGCAATGGGCATAATTATTGTCGGATGTCCTTAATCGCCCACTACGGTGAAAAGAAAAGAGATTTGAACTATGTGTGGTTCGTGTAGGGTACTGAACTATATGACATATATTGATTTCAGGAACTTATGAACTGATTGGGTTCGTGTAGCTTCGCGAACCACATGTTGACTGAGTTCAGTAACTTTTCCTCTCGGCAAGGTTCGTGATAGGTACGTGAACCTGTTGGGTACTCGATTTCAGAACTTAACTCAATTCCAATTCCAAGTTCCAAATCATTAAAACACTATGTTGTAAACCATTGTGCCAAGACTCAAAGAACTATCTTTCGTTCTTTCTTATAAAAATCAGTATAAGATGGGGGAAGAACGACGAAAAAATGGTATGGTAAGTATCGGTTATTGGAATAATTTTATGAAGAAGTTGCTTTTCGACTTGGGGAAACAAAAAAAGTCTGAAGTTTTTGACATATTTAAGTCGAAAAGAAAAAAGCTAGTTTGGTTACCTAGTTTAGAAACGACTTCCAGAAGTTGAAAAACTACTTCTTTTGGAGCAAAAATATTTATTTTTTTGCTTCTGAGAAAATGAGTTCCCACTTAATTCACGGGTTGGGAACAACTGTGTATTACAGGGGGTGTCCCGTCTCATTCCTTGTGAAGGATAACAAAATATGTGATGTAATTAGAGTAGGTCGGGTTGCGGTTTGGGTCTGATAGGGGAGGCGACTGGTTGGGTCTGGGTAGGGGGTCGGGTCCAGCTTTAGCTTGATAAAAAATCTTCCTTTTCCTGATTGATGTCAAAATTAGTGGCAGAGATACAAAGTCAATTCAAAGTGGTTTCAAATTTTTCATATAGACTGATATATCATTTGTTTATTTTTATCTTTCAGCTTATTAGTTTAGCAATTGCCGAACTAAGTTACATATGAGAAGTCTTGAAGCTGAAGCAAATCTACTTATGTTATCAAAATAGCCTATTCTTAGCATAATTTAAGAATGACTTCTTGCAAAAAAGTTAACTTTTTCTAAATCTTTTTTTTATTTTCTTTTTAATTTCCGACTTTTGAAATTGGCGAAAAAGTTAACTCTCCACAGTGCCCTTTCGGTTCGCGTTTCAGAATTGACAAGATTTCTTTTGGATGTTTAAGGTGCACTTGGTTCGCGTTCGAGGACTCTTAGGATTTCTCCTGAAGTCTTCAGTGGATTTCGGTTTGCAAACTGAATGTGGTTCGGTGACTGATCAGACTCCCAGAACTCGCAAATAGGGAACTTGATATTATAATATTTTATCTCACGTGGTTCACTTATCCCTTCTTAATAGTTCATTAAGGCAATTTCATTATTTCACTCTTATGAAGTAGTTAAACTTTACCAAACTACTTGGTGATAAACTCTAATTGGTTGTCATGCGTGATAGAACTGCTGATTACTTGAAGTGCAAGACAAGTAACGAGCACGCACACCGTTCACGAGCTTACTTGCATCTTAAACTATCGTTTCTTTATTCCTAAGCAACTCAGCCTTATTGGATGCTATAAATAGAGGACTCCTAGAATGAATATAACAGACGTCAGAAGAATACTCTGTGGGTTATGGGAAAACCCTTTATACTTCGGTATAAACCTTATCCTAAGGAGTCGTCTTCTATAAGCATATTTCCTTCGTGGATTTGGCCTACGACTATTGAAAGACTTCACTCGAGGGTTGTGAAATACAGGTGGATATTTGCCTTTGTGGTATATATCAGTCACGTAAACTTAATTGAATGTTCTCGTTCTTGTTTATTATAAGGTCCTTCTCTTCTGCAATAAGGTCATTCAAGAACACTCAGTAAAATATAAGTTTCATAAAAGTTATGTACGGCTACACTTGGTGTTACAAGTCATAGTAGTTCCATTAGTGCTAGAATTAATTCTAGTTCTTCACTTTTGAGGTAGAGACGAGTTAGGCGTCGTTCACTTAGGTTTACGTGACATCCCTAATTCGTTAAGAGATTTCTGTATAACTTGATCATATCTAAAAAAAAGTCACTTTCAGTATTCTCTGTTGGAGGACTGTTCGAGTACATGTATTTTCTTTTGAAAGACGTATTGAGTACTAAAGCCTTTAGCAGCGGCGAAAGCAATTCCTAGGTTTGTAAAGGTCGTCAGCTAGGGAATCAAGTGTGTAGGGTCTTGCGAGATCCAAGAGACGTAAAGACTGCGACAATAACTGATAGTAGGGTCTTGGAGGGTTTGATTCGGTCTCAATACATCCCAGTCCAAAGTGTGATAGTAGGCTAGTGTTTGTAGGGGTTTAATACTGTGTAGTGTTCAAAGTGGACGAGGTCCCATGGTTTTTCAGCTGGATTGCAGTTTCCTCGTTAACAAAACTTCTGGTGTCTTGCTTTACTTTAATTTTCGCATTATAATTCTTTGATCTATTATAATAAAGTAAAAGCAAGTTGTACGTTATTATTAACGGACAATTAATTTCAATTCCTGATTAAATAATTACAAAGACCTGTCTTTGTTGGAATTAGTCTTTACGACTCAACTCAGGTAAGGCTTGTATATTGATTTTTGAGATCGTCTAAGTTTTTCCATATAGTTCACTAACTACAAAGTTGATGATGTATTTGGGTATCCTTGTTTTTTCAATATCAACAACTAAATACGTACAAGATCGTAATTTTTCAGGTACCAGAAAGCAAATATATATAGTCGTAAACCAATTTTGAAACATAGTTTTTATCTTTTCTCAAAATTTGATTGTTCAGTTTTTCCAAGATTTTGTGACTATAAGAAATTTAGAAACATTTACCTTTCCTGAACTTACTTTTCGACAATGGAAAAGGCTTTTACAACCCCAACTCTCACCCAGTTAGTAGCAAACAACCATTGTGAGTATACCTTCAAATCTAACAATCGTCCACATGAAATCAGTAAAATAACTTGATCCACAATTGCGTAAGTTTTCTTTGTTAGGTTTTTCGTTACGCAATATAAAAGATTATGCTGAAAAGAAATGGGCAATCGAGAGGGGTAACAATCTCGCAATATCTGCAATCCCATTTTTACATGTAACCAACAGCTAGCCCCTTCAAAATAGGACAAACTAAAAAGGATATACTAATTTTTCAAGCTTCACAATGCATGTGCATCAACACACCACTGCAAACTTCAATATTCATGTTTCATGAATTAAGAATCACATACTATCACCCCCCACATTTTTGTTCTTGCTTCCACTTAAAAAGTTTGAGCTTTTTTTGCAAATATATTATGTTATTTACCAATATGTCGTTTTTGCAAATATATTATGTTATTTAGTAACATACCACTTTTTTGCAAATAAATTTTGTTATTACTAATATACCGTCTCTGAATTTTTGGATCAATAGGAAAATGCGTGTAATTATGGAATTATATCAAGAAGGTTTTCATCCCCGAATCGAGCAACAACTTTTCTTCTTCATATCTACCTTAATAAAATAAAATGTTGTTTGATGTTAAGGGAATAAACGAATCCGCCATCCCTCAATGAATTATGTCGATCGAGATAGAAGCTTCGAAATTGAAAGCATAAACAAGTTCATAGGTACCTCTCATTGTAATCTAATAAAGAAACCTGGATGAATTGGGTACACATGTGGTGGAAGTGGAGAAGATGGTGCATTTAGAGTGTTGAAACACTTCTCCTCTGGAGCTATAGAAGGTGATAAGGTAAACAAAAATGATAAATCAATCGAAAGTGGTTTATTATCAGAAAATGCATACGCTTATATTTTTATGAAGGCTATGCAACTCGCAGAAATTTTCATTGCACATAGCCTTCTCTGTACTTACACACCCTTTTAGGTGAGTACAATTTTTACAAATCCCTCGTATTGGTTGTAGTTACCTCTTGGGGAATGTGAAGGATAATTTCCCCAGATCGACAATATCGTGCGGAGGGCAACTGACCCACTTGCCGATTAGTTCCTAATTACAACTTTTTTATGTATATTTTTATAGAAAAAGTTTCAAAGAATTGCTCTCTTTTATACATATTTGGCCACCGTGCAGTGGGAGCTTTTTTCTATTGCACGTTCTTGCCTTCGGTATTGGCTCTGACACTGGTAAATTATTGTCCAAATTTCTTGAATTTGGTGTGTATATATGGTAAGTACCTAATGGTCGTATCATCAATTTATTGATCATATCAGGAAAAAGTAATGTCAATAGTAGCGCCGGTAAACATGAGATTGCACCGGGTGATAATGATGAACACAAGCATCCTCTGAAGTTGGTAATAACCTATGCATATTACTCACTATCAATACACACACTACACACATACATGTCAACTTTCGAGTTCCGATTTCTTGATTTTGATATTTATTAATCGTTTTTACGGTTCTGCTGCATCATGTGTCATAAATTAGAGGATGTTTATGAAGCAATTTATGTTCTTGGTAGAAACGACTTACTATACGAAGCACTAAGGGTTGATGACTTTAAAAACGCCAAGGATTTGCTTATGAACAATCCTGAAGCAGTTAACCAAGCTATTACACATGACCCGGGTACACCATTGCATTTGGCTGTATACTGGAATAAAAAGACAATGTTTATAGAGGATATTGTGAAGCTCATGACACCAAAGGTACTTGTGAGTATAAAATATGTATTAATGGTAACACAACACTTCATACTGCTGCCAGCCATGGAATTAATAAACTGATATATTGATGGTAGATAAGAACCCCAACTTGACTCAGATATACAATCACGGTGGAAGAACGCCGCTGGAATACGCTCTCTTTTTTGTTACATCTGGGAAAAAGGAAATAATTGAGTATCTTCACTCAGTAACAAGAAAAGGATCCTAATAGTCCGTTCTCGGGGCATGATGGTGCTAGGTTAATATGCAGCACAATTGATGTTAATTTCTATGGTGGGTAATCAATTTAAATTCGATTGTGGTGTTCGGTGTTGTTATCAACCGATATTTGAAATCAGAAACCCTGATAATGGCCTGATTGTTGCTTTTCTGGTGGGAGTGTTATGGAAGTTCCAATTATTAAAATTAGAATTAGAATTGATTTTTCTTAGTTTTAAAATTAGAATTACTCTAAAAAAAGGCAAATAATATATGAATATCTAGTCATAACCTAAATTTTAGTGTTTTTAAATATGGAATAGGTATTTAATTATAACAACTTTAATCTTAGTTTATTAAAAAAAATTAAAGAAAAGCACATTAGTATTTTAATTAAAATTATTAACAATGTCAAGTAATTTTTATTTCATTTTTTGGTTAAGATAACAATGTATATATGCCATCTCTTTGAGATTTATGGAGATACAATAATGAATAAATTGTGTGCTAAGACAACTTAATATTTATATAGGAATTTTGAACATTCATATTGTATTTTTCTTCTTTTTAAAGTGTTCATGAGGTTTTTATTTTTAAATTGAATAAGTTCCCATCGTCATTTCTATTTTTATTTTGACGAAAAACAAACCATAAAACTATTAGAAAAATGTTAATCTACGTTGAAAAAACAAAAAGCCTAATTAAATATTAAGAAAACTTGTTCATTTGAACACTTTTACACTAAAGTCAAGACTTAATTAGGTTATACTTAAGATGTAGACAATGTTTGGTATGAACTAGAAAATTCAACGAAGATTTGATTGAAGATTGAAGAACAACGTACTTATTATCCTTCATACAAAAAGTTAGTCATCTAGACAACACCATTCCAACTTATCTTTTGCTCTGAGATAAAAAAATATATTTAACTTAATGCTTACTGATATTATAAATCGACTTGATCACTTATTGATCAATGTGTCATACGGAATGACTTATATACTGAAGCTGTGTGACCATAACACTTAAAGTCTTCTTTCTGTATTTTATAGTGTTTGTTGAACTTTGTATTTTACCAATCCAATATTTGTGGTATGAACTATATTTACGTATTCGTATGTAAATCATATTTTCATTTGGTGAATGGTGATGTGAAGCTTTATTCTTGAATAAACTTTTTGGGATTCTAAATGTTTGTGCTAAACAGAAGACAAGTATTTTTATCCAAGTTATCATATTTCCATTCAAGAGATTGCTAGTGTTCTTTCTGAATCACTACGAGTAATGACCATTGCAAAGCTTGGTATTTGATTTTTGTCCGAGGAATCAATCACCAACATAGGGAATCGAACCCTATAAGCTTGATATCGATGTTCTAAGCTAGGCATTGATTTCTCTATATGTGAAAAAGAGGGGTTAACGAAATACTACCAACTTTTCGTGGTTCGAGTCTATATTGTAAGATATGGACGATATCAAAAATCAATATCCAAATCTGTATAACCTGAGTTGGATCGTAAACGATCAATTCCGACGCAAGACAAGTCTCGGTGAATCCCTCGTAAGGATGGGAATTGATTGCAGGTTAATAACGTACAACTTATGTTGCTTTAATTAGATAATCAAATATATAATACGGAAATTAAAGCACACAAGACACCAGAAGTTTTGTTAACGAGGAAACTGCAATCCAGCAGAAACACCCCGGGACCTAGTCCATTTTGAACACTGCATAGTGTTAAGATGTCTACAAATACTAGCCTACTTTTAGACTTCAGACTGGGATGTAGATGAGACCGACTATAGCCCTTCAAGCGAATAAGTTACCGTCGCGCTCATACGTCGCTTGCATCTTGCAAGACCCTACACACTTGATTCCCCTAGCTGACGTCCTTTACAGGCCTAGGAGTTACTGTAACCGATGTTAAAGGCTTTTGGTATTCTTTCGGCTTTGCAACCAAGAACACAAGTGTTTGAACTGTCCTCTAACAATTTAACACTCGAAAGTGACTTCCTTTAGATATAATCAAGGTTATACGAAAATCTACTTTACAAGTTAGGGTTGTCATGTAAATCAACGTCTTCAAGATTTATTCGGCACTTCATCTTCAAGGTTTAACAATCAAACCCTTGGTTTTTTGTGTTTAACCCCAAGACATATTGAAGAGAAACAACGGGGACAAGGTCATCAACTTTTCTTTGTCGAAGATTTCGAACATTAATTGTTGCAAACCATTGAACACTGAGTGTTGCAATCTCTTCTTCTAGGCGTGTTATCAATCATCTTCCTTATCTTTTAGTGGGAGTTTTGGCACATCATCATTGTCAGGGTCTGAGGCGTACGGAACTACGAAATCCGGAGGAGGAGTGGGCTCCCTGAGGCTAGATAAGAAAACATAAAAAAGACACAAACAATGAGCATGCATTCAAATACAAAATTGTCGTCAAGGTTGTTGTTAAAACATTGACGACTTGGGTTCAACTAAACAAAATCGTCACGTATGTGGCTACTACCATGACGACCCTATGCTAAACCAAATGCTACTTGCCCATTTCGCGAAGTAGAAAATCGTCATGGTCCTATCTACCACCTTAACGATTTTTATCATAAATGACAAGGACGATTGTATGTAGATCGTCATGGTTGTTTCATTGACCATGACAATTTTCAAACTTATTTCTCCGGAAGATGAAACATCGTCATGATCTTTGACATAACCATGAGGATTTTTTCTCTATATCATTCAAATTTTGAGTTTCTAACCTAAGAAATTATAGAGTTTTTAGCGAACTTACCTCCTGATTCGCGCGACATCTTTCTGTTGTTCCTGGGGTTATTGTTGCTCGGGTTCTTCTACAACACTTGATTTTGATTAACCACTTCGTCTTCTCTCATACACCAATCCGAGCATCACTCGATTGTGTTTGACCAACCATCTTTATACTAGAAGTTAATCAACAACTCAAGTTTGAAAATCCGAATTTTGAAGTTGAATAGGGTTTGAAAAAGAAGGGGTACCGAAATACTACCAACTTTTCGT
>JAJJMA010068613.1:570-13397 GCA_023529015.1 Papaver nudicaule
CCACAAGACGTTGTGCAAATGCTCACACCACGCCTTTTTATGTTTCTCCAATCTTTTCTTCAGTCCCATTCCAATAGTTTTATTGGTGGCTTCTGCTTGGCCATTACTCTGAGGGTATAAGGGAGTGGATTTTCCCAGTTTGACGCTATAATGGGCGAGTAACTTTCTTATGTTGTCGCCGACTAACTCCTTTCCATTATCTGTACATATCTCCGCCGGCACACCAAATCTGCAGAATATGTTTTCCCAAATGAACGTGAAGACTTCCTGTCCTGTTTTCTTTCTGATTGCTTTAGCTTCACACCACTTGGTAAAATAATCTGTCGCCACAATAATGTATTTCCGCTGTCCGGAACCTGTAGTTAGTGGTCCAATAATATCAATGCCCCACTTGGCGAAAGGCCAAGGGCTGAGCACTGAATTTAGAGATGTTGCTGGCGCTTTAATTCTTCGTCCATACAGCTGGCATGGTTTGCATCGCTGAACATATTCTTTTGCATCTTTATTCATCCAAGGCCAGTAGTATCCCTGCATTCTAACCTTCAAGGCTAAAGCTCTTTGCCCACTGTGATTTCCGCAGTCTCCTTCATGGATTTCTTTTAATAACTCTTTGCCTTCTTCTCTTGATACACATCGCAGTAGGGGTCCGGAGAATGACCGGCGATATAGAATTCCGTCTCGGAGTTCGTAATTCGCCGAGCGACTGATGACCTGATGAGCTAAGATTTGATTTCCTGGTAAGGTTAAACGGTCCAAGTAGTACCGTATCGGCGATCTCCAATCTGTCTCTGCTGACTCTTCAATGCTTGTTGTTAATACTTCTCTTTGCCTCGGCGCTGCTACCGATGGCTGCATTACCCTCTCAATAGCTATTGATGGAACATCTGGGTCTGTCATCATTGAAGAGATAAAGGCCAGTGCATCGGCGTGTCTGTTGTCCTTTCTGCAGATGTGACGAAACTTGATACCTATGATCCTCTGGGCATACTCCCTAGCAAGTTTTAGGTACTTCTGCATAGATGGGTCCGCCGTCTGATATCGTCCAGATATTTGTCGAATCACCAGCTGAGAATCGCTTGTCAATCTAACATTGCTAACTTTCATTTCTATGAGTATTCGCATTGCATGGATCACTGCTTCATATTCTGCCTCATTATTAGTCGCCGGGAATTCTAGTCTTAGCGAGTGCACTATCTTCGCTCCTTTTGGCGAGATAAGAACAATTCCAATTCCTTTTCCTTCTTTATTTGACGAACCATCTACGTAAACCTCCCATCCGTCAGGCCTGCACTTCAATAAATCTGGTACTTCATGCTCTTGCTCATCCAAGGAAGTAGGGATTTCTTCTACCTCTTCTTCTTCATCAATTGGGAAATCAGCGAGAAAGTCTGCAATGACTTGGGACCGCTGAGCTGTGCGTATTTCGTACTGGACACCGAACTGCTCAATTTGTTGATTCCATTTGGCGATGCGTCCCACTCGTTGCGAGCTGTGCAAGATAGATTCTATTGGAGTTTTAGTGAGAACCACTATGGGATGAGCATGAAAATATGGACGCAATCGCTGCGATGCAAAAACCAACGCCAGTATCAGTTGCTCTATTTTAGTGTAATTCTTCTCCGCCCCTTGCAACGTTCTGCTGATATAATATATAGGCGTTTCCCCGCCCTTGGTTCTTACAAGCACTGCACTTATGGCGAATGATGTAGCGGCGAGATAAACTCTTAGTTCTTCGCCGTGCTCAGGTGGCTGAATTGCTGGGAGAGTGGCGAGATACTTTTTAATTCCCTGAAATGCATCTTCATGTGCCTCTGTCCAGTTGAATTTTTCTCCTTTCTTCAATGTCTGGAAAAATAGTTTGCACTTGTCGGAGAATCTGGAGATGAATCTATTTAGAGACGCCAAAGTCCCATTAAGTCGCATGACATCTTTTACAGTCACCGGCGAGGGCATCTCTATGATCGCTTTAATCTTGGCTTGATCAGCTTCTACTCCCTTCTTGGTGACAACATACCCCAAGAATTTTCCCGAGGTTACACCAAAAACGCACTTCGCTGGGTTAATCTTCAGCTTGGTAATACGCATATGGTTGAATATTTCTCTGAGGTCTTCCACATGAGTTTGCTTCTTTTTGCTCTTGACAAGCATGTCATCAACGTATACTTCCATCGTCTTTCCTATCCACTTTTCAAACATTTTCTGTGCCATCTCTTGATAAGTAGCGCCAGCATTCTTCAACCCGAAAGGCATTCGAGTGTAACAAAATAACCCCTTAGTGGAAAAGAAAGCTGTATGCTTCTGATCTTCTTCCGCTAGAGGTATTTGGTTATATCCTGAATAACCATCCATAAAGGACAGCAACTCGTGGCCGGATGTAGCGTCCACAGTTTGATCTATACTTGGTAGCGGAAAACTATTCTTGGGACAAGCTCTGTTAAGATCACTAAAGTCGATGCAGATCCTCACCCCCTTGTTCTTTTTAGGTACTACCACCATGTTAGCTATCCATTGCGGATATTGCACCGGCCTGATTACACCAGACGCCCTCATTTTATCGAGCTCTGCCTCTACCGCTTCTTTGTATGCTGGGGCCAACTTCCTTATCCTTTGCTTAAACGGCCTGATCTTTGGATCGATATCTAGTTTGTGACATGCTATCGCCGGGTCAATACCTGGCATCTCGTTCATGCCCCAAGCAAAGACATCAACATACTCCCTGAGTAGTGCTTGCAACTTTGCAGATTCGTCTTCATTTAGCAGAGTGCCAATCTTTACCATCTTTGGATCCTGATCATCGCCGATATTAACATCTTTTGTGGGTTCCACCGCCGTAAAATGTAGTTCTGGTTCTCCCATCGGCGATGGTTCCTTTAATTGCTATAAGGTCTTATCTCCAGGCTTCGCTGAGTCTTCTACTGAATTTGTTGAATGCACATATGTGGTTGGGTTGGCGATGAAGTCCAGAATTTCTTGCTCCTTAATCGCTTCCTTGCCGAGCTTCTTTTTCTCTGCCATCTTGACCTTTCGATTTTCTCGCATTTGTACGTCTGCTGAATTGCACGCCTTGGCCACTGATAAATCTCCAACATACTCGGCGACTCCAAATGGTGTGGGGAACCTTAGGCGTTGATGATAAGTAGAAGGGACTCCTTTTAAACTGTGGAGCCATGGTCTTTAATTCGATCTCGCCTTTAGGCTTAGAAGCTATGCCATTAAACCCATAAATGTTATAGGAGGAGACCGTCGGCGAGGGTATTTTATCATCTTTCACTCTCATTGCTTCAAAGGCAGTATTAAAGAGGATATCCACAGAACTTCCCGGATCAATAAGCACCTTCGGCAGCCTGAATCCTTCCATCTGAATGGTGAGAACCAAGGGGTTATTGTGATTTCTTCCCTCTGGAGGAATTTCCTCAGCGGAAAACCCAACACACGCCTTCATCCATTCTTGCAAAGGCTCTTGCTTGACGGCGACACTACAAATCTCATTTCCCATTCTATCTCGCTTGTGCACACGAGACATAACGTTATCATGAAATTCATCCCTAGTAATCTTGGAATGCACAATGGAAAAGCAGTCTAACTCCAACAAATCTCGCTCAACCTTAACCTCATACACCTTTGGAGCTTGAGCAGGAATGGCCTGAATTGGCTGGACCATGATGGGAGGTGGCGGTGGCAATTCTAAAAATTCCTGAAATTTCCCCAAGCGGATGAATCTGTGCACTTCTTGTTGTACGCCGGTGCAGTTCTCAGTTGTATGACCATGAAATTGATGAAATTGACAGAAGGAATTAGTATTTGTTGGCGGGGCCCTTGGGTTTCCTCTATTATAAGGATAGCGGATGTCATCCCTACAATTAGAACTTTCAATCTGTCCGAAGGCATCTGTATAAGAAACACGCAGTTTAGGTAGAGTAGCGTCTTGGAAAGGTTGCTGATTGCCCCTACCAAACTTTCTGTTATCTCCATTATATCTTCTGTCACCATTCCCATTTCACCGATTATCTCTTCCTCCACGTCCATAATTTCCTCCTCTATTATCTTGTTTATCACGCCCATCATAATTTTCACGCTTCTGCGAGTCCCAATGCTGTTCGGCGGTAACTAACTGCTGCTGTTTCTCCGCTTCTGGTATCACTATCGCCGACACGGGATTTTGCGCCAATCTCCGCTGCTCAGCCTTCAGCCATTCTTTCCTGATTTCTTCTTGATCTTCCGGCGAGAGACTATTAATTGAATGAATTTGTTTTGCTCTTTCCTTCTTCGAGCGCAGCTCCTCTTCTCTGATTTCTTCATAATTCAACCATTCATCCTGCATCGCCCTCAAGGTTTGCAGGTCCTTTGGCATATCCCAAAATAGCTTTTGATATAACTGGTCTGTCGTCTCCATACCACTAAGAAATGATCTTATCTTCTCCTTTTCTGATACTTCTGACCCCACTTCACTACTTGCCTTTCTCCATCTTTGAATGAAACTTTTGTAAGCCTCCATGTGCCTTCTCTTAATGTTGAATAACCTTTCTACGCCCGGCCGACTTCTATTGTTCTGGATAAAGGCACGCAAAAACTTGGATTCCAATTTCTCGAAATCCCTAATTTTTCCTTCTTCAAGCCCATCAAACCAAGCTAAAGCCTCCTCCTTGAGTGTAGCGGGGAAAGCCATACACATTATGGGGTCTGACCCTATCCAAGCTGCCATATCCCGCTTGTAAGCTTTTAAGTGTTGCGAAGGATCTCCCGTTCCATCATAGGTGGAGGTGAATTTAGGTGTAAAATACTTGGGAGACACAAATCCATAGGTGATACAATCATGAAAAGGTGTTTTTTGTGCTTCTGACAATGCCACCATGTACTTCGATTCTCTCGAAGATCCGCTCAGCTCTTTTACCTTGCGCTTTAATCGGCGAAAATCTTTCTTCATCTCTTTATCCATTTTATGTAGCCGCTTCGAACTGCTGCGGTCTTTGTCATCTTTTCCAGGTGTGTTCAACCTCCTGCCTCTTTCGTCATATTTCGCTGTTGAATCTGACATTTCTGTCGTACTAGTTCCACTCTTTTCTGCTCGACGAGTTGTATGGGAATTTGAGTAGGAGTGCGCATGAGACCCGTGACGAGATGAGTGTGTGCGAGAGGTATGGCGAGTCGAATGTGAATGGGATGCATGGCCTTTGTTTTGTGCCGCCATCAATTCTCTATGACTCTGAAGTACTGTTTCCATCTGCAATTGCATTTGCCTCTGCACTTGATCCGCTTGTCTATTATTGGCCTCAAGAATTTGCCTCAGCAAAGTCTCTGTGGTATTTGTGGATCCAGTATTATCTGCTATCACCACTGGGCGAGTTACTGTTGCTCCCGGTACTATCGCTGCACCATTTCTGCTCGCCGCCTGTGGAATTTCTGCCACTATAATTGGTTCTTCCACCACCGCTGGAACTTCTTCCGCCACATGCTGAGTTTCGCCGACATCTTGCACCAACTGCTGCTGAACATTGGCCGCCATACCTTGAGTTTCGCCGACACCTTGCACCAACTGCTGATGAATATTGGCCGCCGCTCTACTTCCTGCCATTGCATTCTGAGCTGCTCCCCCTGCATTCGATGTCTCTCCTCTAGTGAATCCTCCGCCACCAATCTGCTCGCCGCAAGCATTTGCTTCTACTGCGCTACTGATTCTCGTTAGCATTGTTCAGGTGACCTTTCTGCATTCTCTAAATGGGTGATACCCTCCATAAAAACTTCTTCTTGGCGAGTCACTCGCTGTACTGGTGATCGACGAGACGTGCTTGCCAGATTAGGATCCACTGGACCAGCTGACTCCATTGCCCTGCTTCTAGTGTTGCGACCGCTGGTGAGTGTCGCTGGTGTAGTAGGAATGGGATGTCGAGGAGGCCTACCCGCCGGGGCTTTATCGCTTCTTCCTCTAGGACCCATTCACCGGATGCCTGTGAAAGAAGACAAACACACTTCCTGACAGTATTGCTCTGTTAGTACTGTGGGTAAACGCCAAATAAGTTAGTTGAGTTGCTTTTCAGAACGTTGATGAATGAAAGACAAGAAGAACAACTTTAAGCCATGTGATGTGCAGATGATGACCTAATCATGACAAGAATTGCAAAAACATCCTAAGATACTATGATTTCCAAATCAAATGATGGTACGGCAGATGTTTTAGGAAAAACCTTTGAAATGATTTTTAGAACACAATTTCTTTCATGAGTCTATAATTTCACCTACTCGCCGGAAAAGATGCTTTTAACGGTAATATATATCTATATTTGCATTTTCCGATGGGGATTCATACCCAAAAATGACATTTTCCTATCCTTTAAACTGACTTTATCCACTGCCCATGTGAAAAATGTAAAATATGTGATAAGATTGCCAAACCAGGCTGACTAGCGCCTGTCTATAACCATAATAACACTTAACACAACATAATTTCCGTAAATGGTAAAAAATGTCTACTGAGAATCCAAATCCATCGTCATAGCATACTAAAAATACTATATACTGTCTAATCTTAGCAATATCGTATAGGAGAATCCTTATAACACGCTGCCTAGCATACCATATATAGCAAAACAAAAACAAGAGCATGAAGAAATTCTACACAGGTGAATACAACATCTCAAAATAGCACGATGAATTTATTGATCATAACGGCGAGCTCTAAAAATTCATATAGCATACCATATATAGAAACAAAGAACATATGATAACATCTCAAACCATACTCAAAATCAAGGAAAAAACAAGTTCAAAACCTTTTCTAGCGCCAAAATGTAACTGTGTAAAATCCCATGGGTTAGATCTTACACAGTACACCCAAATAACATACACATACATACAATCAATCATACCTCAGCATTCAACTAGCATATAGTATAAGAAATAGAAAGAGAGTAAGGTTAGAGATACTTGACAAGATGATTTACTTGGTTCGCCCTAAGTAAGGACTACATCCAAGGATTCCACTATTATAAACATGATTACAACTCTTGGTTACCTTGCAAATCTTCTAAGTCTTTTCTCACAACAAGAACCCTAATTCTGCCTTGGGCTATGGAGAGCAAGTAGAATACTTTTCCTCTCCCTAGACCAATCCAAAATGTGTCCAACCCCTTTGCTAGAGGCATCTCTCGCTATTTATACAAGATTACAATAGTGTTATACAGCTAATACAGACAGATTACGCTCTGACACTGATTTGTCTTCATACGCTGATAGAGTATCTCGCCGAGGTAATTATGCTTCCAGCGGGTAAGTCTTCTTAAGGATAAGGATTGCTGACGAGGTTCCCACTGAGTCAACAAGTCAACCCTGACAATCTATCCGTTCTGACGAGTCATGAATGCTCAACTACTTCTCACCTATTTTTCACCTTCCCACGCTACACCGATCTTGTTCCGCTGGCACCCTTACGTCTCGCCGCTACGCCCTGGTACCATTCGCTTCGCCCACAACTTCCATTGTTGATTCCATACTTCTCGTGAGTGCCCCTTTTAATACATCTTAGCCTTTAGGATGCTATTATTATGCGAAGGCATTTTCTACCCTTACATTTTGCCTCTTTCATCTCCAAGATCTTTGATCGCCGGAGGTGAAATTCTTCTTTTTCTCTCACCGAAAATGCCGCACCCACGTTCTCCACTACTGTTTCAGTTACGCCGCTAGCTCTCCACGAAATTTCCATTGCTCCACGTGCTCCTTTCTCAGCCTACGTTACGCCACGTGCCCTTCATGCAGCCATTTGCACTTTATGACTGGTAACCGTTAACGCCCACGATCTCCACTATTTTATCACGATTGGTAACCGTTGACGCCGGTTGAGCTTTCTCACTCCTTATAAATACCTAATTCTGTTCTTTTATCTTCTTCTTCTTTACTTCGAGAACAAAAATTACCAGAGCTAGTTTTCTTGCTAAAATCCTGAATCCTCTGCTACTGCTGCTTTTCTTTCTGTTTTTTACCTCCTTATACCTTGAGCCCACCATTCTTACTTCATCTTCTTTCCATTTCCTTGAATCAAACTCGTGTACTTGTCTGTTTTCAGCATTATTAACCTAATCTGTTCATCTTTTCCGATTACTTCAAATTTTCCGGTAAACCGCTATCTTATCTGTATCTTGTTTCCGATAACTTCTCTGTGCTCATGGCTTCCACTGCTCCAACCTCTTCTAGCTCTGTAAATCCTACCGCCCCAGTTTCCAACTCGCCAGTTAATGAAGTCGAATCTCCTTCTTCTCCCATTACCAAAACTGCTCCTCGCCCCTCCTGGAAGAAATGGGCTGAGTATTGTGCTTATGACAAAGTGTTCATCGCTCCTTTGACATTGACGCCCTTAAAGAAAGTGAAAAAGGCATCCACCGCTACTACTCTGGAAGATCTTCGGTCGGAGGGCCAACATGCTGAATTGGCAGTAACTGCTTATGGCACACTCAAGGCTGGTAAGGCGGATTTATTTCCCTTATATGATCCTGCTGATACATTCGTGTGTGACTTGCTTGTGGCGATAAAGAAAAGTCCTTTTCAGCTTACGGCGAATGCCATTCGCATTTTGGTGGAATGGAAGCTCCGCCGTAGTAACAAAACCAACTATCCAGATTTATTTGAAGAAGGAAAGTTTTCTCCCGAGTCGTATACCGTTGAAATTTTTTTGAAGCAATACGACGTTCTTCCTTCCTCCGTAAAGGGTGAGCCCTGGGCTTATCGCTTTGTTACCAAGAAAAGGTTTGCGAAGAAACCAGAGGAAATCATGCTTGGTGCTGCAGACGCCAAGGAGGAAAAGGGTACTACTACGGCGAGGAAGAGTTCAGAGACCGGCTGGACCTCTATCCCTTGCTCGCTCGAAGGTCCTTGGCTTCTGGGATGGTGTGATAAAGATAAAACGATTAAACGACTAGATTTCGCCGAGGAACACAAGCATTTCAACAATCATGACTTCACCCATCTGGAGTGGTCAGAAGAAAAACTTTATCGTGGTGAGGATGGAAACATACAAGTAGATTCCCAGGGCAATTGGTTATTGTTGCCTTCTGCTGCCAAGAAATCTGCCAAGAGGAAATCCTCTGCTCAGGTAACGAACATTTTACTTTTCGCTAAATATATATATCTATTTTTGCCTCTGCTTAGGCTTATGAAAGACGCAACTGAAGGTCTAGAAACAAGCATATTCAGCTTTCCTTATTTTAAAAATATATGTGCTTATATTTTTAAATATATATCTATATTTGCCTCTGCTTGTTCCGAGATCTGATAGGTGTGTCTATCGATTCACAGGATGCTCCTGCCTTATCTCCCGCTGAAGAGCTCCGCCAGACGCTAAGAAGGATCAAGCCTAAACCTTCCGTCGAGGATTCTCAGAGCGAGACTTCTGCTAATGCGGGCGATAGCCTGCCTCAACAGCCCGCCGTGGTATTGCCTCAGCCAACGGTGCCTCGCCCTCAGCGAACAACTTCTGGCTCCACAGGATCTTCTTCAAAGAAGTTTGGCATTTACCTTAAAGGAAAACCATCTCCCTCTGATCATTTGGAAACCATCTCTGAGGAGAAAGATGGTGATGCGTTGATGACTGATCCAGAACCTACAAAAGAGCCTATGGGAGCTCCATCTGATCAAGTACCTATAATTCCTGTCTCCAATCTCGGCGGTAATATCGTTTTCCCCCAACAACTTTCTGCTGAAGCCACTCTTGTCCACCATACCAGCGAAGTTGGTGCTAGTAGTTCCTCTTTCGCCGCCCTTACAAAGAAGAGCTCTTCTGGCGAGGCGGTCAATAGGTTTGCTGGATCTTTCTCCAAACTTCTTGCTTTGGAAGGGAAAGATGGTCCAGATTCTCTCTTCTACGAAGCTATGCTGAAGTATGCTACACCTGGCCTTGCCAATACAAGGGACTTGTCCTCTGCAGCTCGTGACTTGACTCCTCAAGAGCATTTCTTCATGGCCGTTGCGGTAACTAAGTTTCTGTTTCTCCCCGCCTATGCATCTGGTTGCATTTTCTGAATCTTTATTTGTTTTGTTTTTGGGTTTAGGGGATGCGTCACTGCCTGAGTCTTGCTGATACCTTTGAAGCCCAAACCAATAGGATAAACTTTCTTACTCATGAGAATCTGGATCTTGAGCGCCAGCTAAAAGAGAAAGAGATAGATGCAGCGAAATGGTCTGATGCTAGTATCAGGGTTTCCACTGAGCGTGACGATCTTCAAGGTAATTCTCCCTTCTTTCTCATGAATCATATTTTTCTTTTATTTCTAGTCCTTTCGCCGAGACCCTTAGATCTTGCCCTTCTAAGGTTGCCAACAGCATTCTGACACCCGGCTGAGGCGAGTTGAAACCGAGGTAGATAACTTGGTGGATGCCAATGCTAGGCAGTGTAACTTGCTGTTTGGCCAAGCCAAAACTATTAAATGGTATCGCCGAGAATTAGATAACGTTAATGAATTGAATGTTAACCTTGATAATCTTCTCAAAGCATCACAAGCCAACGTGAGGTGGATTGAGAGCGAACGAGACAACGCTCGCCGCTTGGCAGAGCTTAACAAAAAGCTGAAAGAAGCCGCCATGGTGGATCACATGAGAGCGAGTTCCTTACGCCAAGAAGAGAAAGCGAGGGCTGACAAACTTGCCTCTCGCCTGAGCACAGTAACTTCTGAGAGGGATTTCGCCGAACAAGAAGTTCAGAGATGGAAAGATTTCTGTAAGATTCACGGCGATCGTGCCAGAGAACTTGATAATCAATTAAAAGCCCAACTGCGGCAAGTGGCCACAGCATCCGGTTCTTCTATAAACGCTAAGTTTGAATCTCATCTACAACTCCTTGTAGAAGCCCAAACTGGTGCTTGTAGGCACGTGAGCGAGCTAGAAGGTAGATTTCTAGGATGTTTTCCCGCTAGGCTCTTTATATTGCCTCAGTTTCTAATTCCCATGTCTTACTTTCAGGGCGAGTCAAACACTTAGAAGAAGAGTTGAAGAAACAACATAAAACTGTTGAAGATCACAAACTCTGCACCGAAACCATCTCCAACCTGGCTGCTAAGCTTACCCATCACAATGGTTGTGAAGAAAGGTTAGAGCAGGCTGTAGAAGCTCACCGCCAATGTCCCAACCAAATCGCTGAACTGACCCTTCAGCTCCAAGACCACAAGAAATGCCAAACCTCAATCAAAGGTCTTGAGAGCAAGGTGAAATACTTGGGCGAGATCCAGGGTGGACTTCAAGCTGATTTGAGCAAAGCCCAGAAGGACCTCAAAGCTAAGGATGTTAAGCATAAGGAACAACTACTCCTGATGGATTTTATCGCCGTCCAAGAATATGTTAACAAGAAATTTCCCGAGATGGGGCTTAAGGTTCCCGCGGAATATGCTTTCGCTCCTGAAACTTCCGCTGTGAAAGAGGTAGTGGATTGTGAACATGATGGCGAGGGGTCCGGGTCTAGCGGCGAGGAGGAAGAAGAAGAAGAAGTGGTCCATGAAGAAGAAGAAGAAGAAGAAGAAGAAGAAGAAGCGAAAGAAGAAGAAAGGATAGTGGAGGAAGAAAAGGTGCAGGGACAGGACGGCGAGAACAAAACCGCTCCTTAAGCCTGCAAGGGAATTGGCGACTTTACTTTAACTTTGTGCCTCTGGCAACTTCTTTACAATGAACAATCTCTTTTTATTTTGTGTTTTGTTAAGGCGGGTACTTTGCCTCTTTTCATTTTTATTGCTGCCTTGTAAGGATACTACCCTTAGCTTTGGTAATAGATATTCTTTCCTTTAAATGTTGCCTTTACACTATCTTCTGTTACGCTTGCTTGGTAATAGATATTCTTGCTTCGATTTTTGCCTCTGCAAGTGGCCTTTTTAGCCTATCGCTGAGTGTTTTGCCTCAGCTACTATGCTCTTTGAGCTTTGAAAAGACTTAACTTGACATTGAGTGACGGCCTGGTCTTGTACAGCCAACAATTTCAACAACTGACGAACAGTTTCTCGGAGCGGCAGGTTTAGACTCCAGCCGTAACCATTACTTGTGCCCGTCGGCGATCTAATATAAGTAGAATGGGTTGCCCTCATAGACTTTAATACACTATAGCTTCCGCCAGAGGTGATGCTATGGCGTAGACGGATTAACACACCGCGGCGATCGCCGATGTGATGCTACAGCGAAAGGGATCCTTATTTCCTTACAAACACTTACAGATCAACAAGTAACACGACTGGCCTTACACTAATCCTGGGTCGGACTAACTCTTACAAGTAGGTGCGTTTACTCAATGCAAGCAAGCTTTCTTCATAAGAGATCTTGGCTCTTGATTAATTTTATTAATTTGGGCATTATGCCTTTGAAGATGGCTCATGGCCTTAGTACCTGATCAGGGTTTTGTATGGCTTTATTGCCTTGGGCATTCGTGCCTCTGCAAGTGGCTTTTATAGCCTATCGCTGAGTGTTTTGCCTCAGCTATTATGCTCTTTGAGCTTTTGAACTTTAATTATCACTATGGTTAGACTACCCAGTGAATGAAAGATATAAGTGACACAGAAATTTGTTAACGGGGTTCGGCGCATGATAGCAAACCTACGTCCCCGGATCTTATTTGCTGTTGTGTTACATCAGTTAATAAGATTTCTTGGGTATTGTGCCCGCCCAAGACTTCGGATTTTACATTGTTCCCCTCAAGGGTAGTACTTCTTAAGGAACCTGGCGTTCCATGGATGTTCCAGTTGTACGCCATGCTCATCAATTAGTATATACGCTCCTGGTCCAGCTACTCTTTTGACCACATATGGGCCATCCCATACAGGCTCCAGTTTCCTACATCCTTCTCGCTGGGAAGGAGGAATTTCTCGAAG
>JAJJMA010068623.1:3936-17817 GCA_023529015.1 Papaver nudicaule
ACTGAATCACCAATTCGCGATGATGAAACGAACTTTGCACTTGTGATTTATCAACCTCCCCCACAACATATTCGGGAGGATGATCCACGTGTGATTGAGACACGACGTTAAAGGAATGAACTCACTGATCCTCCTCTCCCACGACGATTGCGTGGGGATTATGTTCCTGCCCTGTGTGGGGATTATCTTCCTCCCCAAGTCTCAAGATTTATCTCACATGATGAATGGCAAGCACAAGCACCTCGTAATCTTAAAAGAAAGAGGGTTGGTCAGGTTGTGGATGTTCCTTGTGGTTGTACAATGTGTTCTGAAGTTGAACGTCTCCGTCCACTTGTTGAGGCCACTGGCGGACCGACCTTTGAACTAATCCGCAGCCGAACGTGGTTTGGAACTGGAAATACTAGATGAATTCTATTATGTGCTGAGGTAGTGTTCTTCTTTTATGTTAGGGGTAGACTTAAACATCTATGATGGTGAACGAACTCTATCGTTGAATTGTTATTTTGTTAGTTAACCGTGTTCCTTGTATTCTATCATTTGGATGTGTACTGTTTGGATGTTTAGACCTAATGTCTGCATGTTTAATCCTAATATTTGCTAAATTTTAAGTAGAATTTACTCTACAAATACAGTTCCGGCTCATAAAGTTGTGACTCATTTTGAGCCGACATTGTTTCGGCTTATGGAATTGTATTTTGTATGAGCCGAAACTATATCTGTAAAGTTCTAACGGTTGTATTCTCAAAAAAATAGTCGTTGGGGCTTGTTGTATATATAATTCAAACTCATCCCAAACTCCATTGCAACCAAATTTCTCCACAAAAATGTCTCAACCTCCTTCATCTCTTCTCCTCCACAAAAAAGGAACATCACAAAGGAGTTAATCAATAACTACTACCACCAAAAACCTTCATCCAAATCTCCTGCTTTATTCACTCCTCCTCCATTTAAGAGGTGGTATCTCCTCCTAGACACTATGGTACCGCATGCAAATCTTCTACCGATTCTTCTTCTTCCTCATCTAAGATTCAAAAACGACACAAGAATCCTCTAGATTCACTACCCGATGCGCCTAAACCACGTCCTAAATTTAAGTGGGGTGAAGATGATTGTCTTTGTAGATATCTTATGTTGTTTTATCCAAAACCGGATGAAATAAAACGAAGTCGTTATGGAGTTAATTGGTCTCGCTTGTGGTTTTATGTCAAAGAAGACTTCAACGAAAAAACTCCCCAAAAAGTGGTGCGAGATGGGAATGCGTTTTCGCGCGTGATGGAGAAAAATACACAAAAGAGTTGACGAATTTATGCACTCGGGGAGTCTGATCCGATCTCAATTTCAGGATGACACCGAGGAAGAAAATGTGGCTAGGACTTTGAAGGAATGGCACCAATAGAAAGGGAAACACTTCAAGTACAATTAACACTACTGAAAAAGAAGGGGTACCGAAATACTACCAACTTTTCGTTTTGGCTCGTGAGTCTTATGGTAAAGAGTTTGGACGATCTCAAAAATCAATATCCAAACCTCTAACCGGAGTAATCTCGACAGTTAGGTAATAACGTACTACTTGGTGCTTTAATTATAAATCAGAGTTATAATGCGGAAAGTAAAAGCACACAAGACACCAAACGTTTTTTTAACGAGGAAACTGCCTTGCAGAAAAACCTCGGGACCTCGTCCAGTTTGAACACCGCCCAGTACAAACTGACTACAAACACTAGCCTACTATAAGACTTCGGTCTGGGATGTAGCAGAGACCAACTCAAGCCCTCCAAGCGAATTGGCTACTGTCGCCTTCCTTACGTCTCTGGATCCCCCACAGATCGTCACGCACTTGATTCCCCTAGCTGACGTCCTTTACAGGCCTAGGAGTTGCTTTGACCGATGCCAAAGGCTTTTGTCAGCAATACTGGGTTTTAATCCAAAACTGTTGACTTATGGTGTAACTGTCCTCTATCAGTTTACCATAAATAAGATGACTTCCTTCGGATTGTCAAATCCAGGTCATACGGAAGTCTACTTAACAAATCAGGGCTGACATGCACCTTGCAACGCCCAATCTGTATCTACCTCAGTTATAGATGAAGAACCACTAGGGAACTTGTATAACTGGAGCCAACTAGGTCTTACAACACCGAGTGCAGCCGTGCGTTGCTACCTTTCCAACCTTTACGTAACTTAACTAGTTCTTGAATAGCCGTATAGCAGAAGAGACGGACTTTAGAATAGACAAGAACTAAGATAGGTTACTAAGGTTACAGGTGATTCTGATCAACCGCTGAGGGATCGATCTACCTGTGCTTCCCAACTCTCAAAGGAAGTCTTTATAGTCGTAGGGAGTTCCCAGAGGAGCTGCAACCTATAGAGGATGACTATACCACAACAAGCCTTCACCGAAGTGAAAAGAGTTTACGCTACTCTCCCTGAGGACCTTCACGTATGCTTGATGCTTGCGGTATTTGTCCTTAGACACCTCTATTTATAGCACTCAATAAGATAGGTTGCTTTGGAATTAAGCAATCAATTACTTGTCCCACAAGTTAAGGAAACCCTAAACTTGCCAACCAAGTAATACAGATTAATCTCAATTGAAATTCCTTTTTAGATTTATCTGCCAAGTGTTTTGTTGGCTCTAAAACACTTCAAGATAGGAATCCAACAGACCAGAGATAATCTTATCTTATTGACTCATTGAGGATCGTTAGATGGAACACAAAAGGTATTTATGTTTCACACAAGTCCATCTAAGAGATAAACGAGTTGGAATTTGACTCAGAGTGAAATTCTAAGAGAATAACACGTAATTTGACTTACCAGGAACTCTTCCGTGTCAGGTTCACGTACTGGTACGTGAACAAATGGAACACAGAAGTTTTACAGCTCCAGGTACGCAAACCGGTTCGGGTACCGTCCGCGGTCAAATTAGGTCAAATTAAGAATCCGCTGGAAGGACTGGGCTGAGCCAGAACTTAGACATGAGAATGTCCTCAGCTGTGATCCATAGACTCTTTGCTCAAGAGTACTCCTTAGATTCATCCATATCCAACATAACAGTTTGCAAGCAAACCATTGTAATGGACACATGGCGTCGAATCTATCTCATATGTTCTTGATTCACAGTATTCGTGGGATCAAACACTGGTCATGACATAAAGCCATGTTACACAAGAACACGATCTCAATCGCTACATTACTACTAAAGTAGTCGACTATATTTCGAAAGAATAGAGAAAGTAGAAATAGAAGAATATCCATAAAGTCATAACTCCTACTAACCTTTTGTCGATGAAGAATAATTGATGTCTTCTTTGTCTTCACAGTCTTCGTCTTCAAGGTCTCTACTACTCTGTCTATATCCCATTTCCGAAATCTAAACTCTAGTAGGCTAAATCAAGAATTGTATTTTGACACCTAAAACTGACAACTAGCTTGACATACCAACGCTAGTGGGTTTGACCGGACAATGCCCTAACACTTTAGATTCACCCATACCCAACAAGTGATTTGCAAGCAAACCATTGCAATGTACAAATGGTATCGAATCTATCTCATACATTCTTGTAACCATAGTATTTGCGGGAACAAACACTAGTCATGACACATGGTCATGTAGCCAAGAACACGATCTCAATCGCTATTATAACACTACCAAAGTAGTCAATTATTTCAAAAGATAGAGAAAGTAGAATAAAAGAATTTTCATAAAAGTCATAACTCCTACTAACCTTTTGTCGATGAAGAATAATTGATGTCTTCTTTGTCTTCACAGTCTTCGTCTTCAAGGTCTCTACTACTTAGTCTATATCCCAATTCCGAAATCTAAACTTTAGTAGGCTAAATCTAGAATTGTGTTTTGACACCTAAAACTGACAACTAGCTTGACATACCAACGATAGTGGGTTTGACCGGACAATGCCCTAACAGATTCATTGAATGTCTATTACCTTATCTATCGTTCGAAACATAATCGAGATTTTAGTATGAATATAATGAAAAATTAAAGAAGAAAATCCTTCCCAAGATTTGGTTCATCTAGATGATAATCTTGAGTGTGACGATCAACCTAAATAGAATTCCTTGTGAGTTCAGAACTATTAGTACATACCGTGACAAGACTTTTCTTGTTCAGATTCCGTTTCACGTTCGTGAACGACCGAGTTTTATAACTTGTGGGAATTCGGGTCTTGGAAAAGAGATCTATCTAGTTTGACCTTGTGACACAATTCTTGTAATTGTACAAGGGTTAATTGTCTATCAGGTTCGTGAATAAAAGATGGTGGTGTACCTGAGTATCCCCTCATTTTCAATTAGTATCAGAGCTTGGAAAACACTGAAAAGACCTAATAGTATGTGTTTGAAGCCTATCCAAACCGATGGACAGTTCTACGTCAGTCAACATACCACCAATATTTGATGGCACTAATTATTTATGGTGGAAAGTTGTTATGCTTTCTTTTATCCAGTCTAGAAATTTCCATACTTGGGTTCTTATTGTCAAGGGATACACGCATCCGACTGTTACGGTTGATGGTGTCTCAAAACCTAAAGAAATCGCTGATTTCGAAAGGAATGGCACAGAAGACGCGAAGAGAAATTCTAATGGATTAATATCTATCATTCATGCCATAAGTCCAGATTTCCAACATCATGTTACTACATGTAAAACTTCGAAAAAAGCTTGGAATATCTTAGAAACAATGTTCGAAGGAAATTCCATGGAAAAGGAAGCTAGACTTGAAAATCTAACTTCTGAATAGGAAACCTTTGCATGTCGGACGATGATACTTTTGACGAGTTTTACCACAAAATTTTTGAGATCGTGAACGCCTCATATTCTTTAGGACGAACTATCTCAGACAAGGATATTGTGTGTAAAATTCTTAGATGTCTACCCTCTCGATATGAATCATAGAAACACACCATCATGGAAGGGAATAAGATCAATGAATTATCAATGAGTGAATAAATTTAAGATCTTTGACCATGAGCACCCACTCCGTAAAGACAAACTTGTTGCCTTCCAAGCTGACACTGGTTTGTCTTTGGGTGATTGTGCTAATGATGATGGTGACTCAACAATGTCTTTCATTACCCAACAAGTTAGGGATCTTTTAAGAAGACAAAGGGGTCGACGCCGTAGAAGAATGTCCTTTTCTAGACCTCGACAACTTTTTAACGAAAGAAAAAGTGATTCTCTTGATGACGACATTCAATTTTTCAAATGTCTTGGATTTGAGCATGTATCTAAAGAGCGTCCTAGCAAGGATTCCTACAAAAGGAATAATGCATTTACTGTTTCTCTCGAGGACATGCCTGACCACCATGATCGTGAGTGTGTTTATGAAGACATAGCCTTGTCTGCTGATCTATTGATTCTCATTGTGATCTTGATGATGATGATGAATCGGATGGTCTCATTCTTGACTTTCTTGCCAAAAGTAAAGAATTAAACCAAGAAAATCTTTTTTTGAAGAAAAACTTGTGTAAAGCAGAAACTGATCTTCAAAAGAAATCGGATGAGTTGAATAAACTCAATGATGATTTTCTTAAAACCCTTTATGTTAAAAATAATGAAATAAATAACTTAAAAGGTGATCTCCAACGACTTTCAGGTAGCTCAGATAAAATCTTTGCTATGCTTTTTGGTCAAAAGTCTTTTGGAAACACCAATGGTATAGGGTTTAATGGGAATACTTTGTACACCACGAATAATACCTTCATTCTTACCTGTTCATCACCAGTGAATATGAAGTCAAAACTGATTTCGGTATTGGTGGGAGAGCTAATGCTCAAAAAGACAGTCATCTTAGGAACTGCTTGTTTGGTGGTGGTTTCAATTATGATAAGGAAAGTTGCCGAAGGTTGAAGCATAATGCTCGAATTGTGAATAAATTCCAGGCCAGCTTGAAGAGGATAGAGGAGGATTTCAAGAACTTCACGGAAGGGAATTACATGAATCCACATATAGTGCCACCTAATACTCACCCCATATCTACTTAGTAGATATAGGCAAAAGCATCCTCATGTTATTCTTGACTTGAGATAGTGAGGATTGCTTATCTAGTAATGATGAACAAGTCTTTATACACCTCATAGTGAAGTTTTGTGTTTTTAGATTTTGGTTAAGATCCTAAGTACTTATTTTATGATCTTTTGTAAGTTTAGTGTTTATACTGCAAAAATAATGCCAAAATCGTTTTTAAAGACAGTAATTATTATCTCATTTGTTGATCCTTTTGCTCCGTGGAGATGAATCCATACTCAATTTTTTATGTGACCTCTTGAGTTGAATGGTTATGACTATAAATCCCAAAGTGGTTGTCATAGTTGTCTTTATTGCACCGTGATGAATTTATTTTCATTCACGTATACTTGTTTGAACAAGTAAGGTGCAACCACATCATAATTGAGTCCAAAATGTAATGACTCGATGTGGGTATCAACACACCTTATGCTTCTTGTAGTAAAATTTCTCTCATCTTAATCGCACCGGGAAGTACTATAAGCTAGCCAAGCTGACTAAGTTGGTATTTAAACTTAGGTTACTGATGGCAGATTTTTTTGTTGCACGTCGTATGAGACTTCTCTAGATCATGACAAAAATTGCTTGGAGAAAATCAAGATTTTCTTTTACAAAACATTGCATTTTTTTATGTTATTTATCTTAGGTGTTTTTTTCTCTTATTGCCATAATGCACAGTTTTTTTTCATAATTCCAAGGAAAACTGCGGAAAGTTCACGAACATCCGTTCACGAGCTGTTTTGAGAATTCTTACTTCCCTAACTATGAATTTTTCCTTGAGTTCCTTCACTATTTATATAGCATGTCTTTTAGCTTAGATTCCATATTCTCTTGTAATCATGGCTCCAACTACTAGAAGTATTTGCAAAAAGATCATAAGAAATCTATGAAGGTACACCATTGTGAAGGAATTGTCACTTCTAGGAAAAGGAATAACTTCAAGCAAATACTCTTTGATTCTTCTTATTCTTGTCTTTTGGGAGAATGATATCTTGATCCTTATTAAAGAGAAATTGATCTCAAGAAAGCTGTAGAAGAGTTAGTTTTGAGTAGCAAATCACTACGACATCAAATTGTCATAGCTTCAACAAAAGTTACTCTTGCAGAAGAGGAATTTGATTTATCAAGAAAAAAACTTTCCAACCTAAAAAATCTACTTTGTTAACTTACGGGGTTTGATAATGATGAAGAAGATTTTCAGAACATCTACATAGATGAACTTCTTGGTGATCGCAGGAAGATGCTTGTGAAAAAGAGGGGATACCGAGATATACCACCAACTTTTAGTTTTCGTGAACCTAGTTGATTTAGGTTGTTTAAACGATCTCACAAATCAATATTCAAACAACAAACTGAGTATAGTTCAGAGAACCGAACCCTAATAAGAACACGTTCTTGTAGATCTCAATAGAGATGGATTCACTACATGTTATGAATCAACAAACTTGCAAATTACTTCAATTATATAAATCAGAGATAATATAATGCGGAAGGGAAAAGTAATGCAAGACACCAGAAATTATGTTAACGAGGAAACTGCAAACCAGCAGAAAAACCCCGGGACCTTGTCCATATGTGAACACCCTCAGTATTAAGCGAATAGAGACGCTAGCCTACTCTCAGACTTTGGACTGGAATGTATCGAGACTGAATTAACCCTACAAGCAATTCAGCTACCAATCTGTTCCTACGTCTCTTGGCTCCCGCAGAAACCTACGTACTTGATTCCCCTAGTTGACGTCCTTTACAGGCCTAGGAGTTGCTCCACTTCCCTTCGTGAATACTAGCGCTACCCTGCCTTTAACAGGACACCTAAAAGTACTCTGTTGAAAAACAAGAATACGATTGTGATTTCCTTTAGACTTAAAGTCAAGGTTAATGGAAATCGGTTTTACTGAATAGGGCTTATTGATCTAGCCTAGACAGTTTTACCTCCTAACACTTGACGAACTTAGTATTAAACTAAGTCGTGATTTTGCGTTATGGAACTTCTGGGGCTTATGATACGAAATCTGTCGTACGAAGTTTCTATCAAATCTTGGTCGTGATGAGATTGAAATAATTCAATCGACCCAAGATACATGATCAGGAATTTAACTTCAGACCTGTGCTTCACGATCCTCAAGTGAAGTCTTTCAATAGTCGTCGTCCAAAGGACTTCGAGATGACGACCAACCTTTATGCGATGATACACAGATGTGTAGAGGATTAAAGTTGTATCCTGCAGAAGGTCATCTATTTATAGTGATCATCAAGGGAGGCTTTGTTTTAAAGTTAAGCAACCTTGAGTGAGGCTCAAGCAAGTTTCCGAACTTAGAAAAGTCCATACGCTTGCATTGAGGTCCAACTCATTCTTCTTCGAACCCGTTAGTCGAAACTTTAAGGTTGTGAGAAGACTCGCCTAGATCAAGAAGGATGGTTATGGCTCAAACAAGTTTGACCATGCTAAGGAGTCCATACACAAGTATACGAACTCAAAGAAAATGGTGGACATGAGTCTCATGGGCCATATTGTGAAAGCTTGCAAGAAACTAATCACAATAGGCAAGAACGTCAACACATGAATGCGTATGATGTTGATAGGTTCTTTCCATGATTTATATGTACGCGTAGATGAACGCGTACATAGAGCAATTTGTGGAGTTCAGGAACTTCCTGAGTTCTCATGGACGCGTACGTGAACGCGTACATACAAAGTGCTCAAGCTCTATTAAAACGTTGTTCAAGTTATGACGCGTATGCTGTTCACGCAATCTAAGAGCTAACTCAATATTCCACATTCTACTTGAGCATTGGTCATGAAATGACTTAGATGCTTAAGAGAACTAATCTTTATAATCCTTCGGATCACATAAACAACATCATAGACTATTTTTACGACAAAATGGTAAATACGAAACTTGAAAGGAAAAACTTTGTAACCTTTAGTGAGAACAATATGTTGATTCAAGTAGGTAAGCTCCGGTCTTCATCTTCAATGGTCTTCGTCTCGAATTCCTAAATCTATCCTAGTCCGAGTTGTAGAGTAGACTTATCAAATAATCTGTTTTGGTCAACTAAACTTGACAACTGACTTGAGATATCAACATCAGTGGGCTCAACCGAGCAATGCTCTAACAACTTGAAGAATAGTGTTTTCTTCCCAATTTAGGATTTTTTCCTTAGATTTTTATAGGGAGAAAACCTTGCTTAAAGTAGTGCTTTAATGTTTTCTTTGCATTAGCTACTTTATGTTTTATCATCGTTCAATTAGTTGAATCTATTTTCCTTATTGATGATGATATGCATTACTTGAATCCTTGTTGTTTCGGTGGTATTGCCTGATTATGAGATTTCTGCGTTCACCTTCGTGGTTGACGAACCGAATACGATCTCATAGTCATACATCAAATGTGATGCTTTTAACTCATTTCCTTTGAAACTTTAGAGGAGTAAACTTTTGATGATTCTTAGCTTGATGATTCCTTCGTGGGATTTAATGGTCTCATTGTGATATTAGCTAAGAATCCAAGATTTAATGCTTGAAATTTTCCTTTCGCTTGAATTCTTGGTATGATTTGCCTTGACTTTTCTTGTAAAATTCGCAAAAAATTCAATAATTAGATTGAATTACCTTGTGTATGCTAAAAATCGACGATTATTAGTCTCAAAGTTCCTTTTTGGAATTTGCTAAAATTGAAAAAATCCTTGCAAAAGGTCGTTGTGTGTCTTCTCTTGGAATGACGCGTACAAGGGGGAAAGTTCTCGAATGAACTTGCGCTTAATGGTAATATCTTTATGGGGAGTGCAGTTGTGGAATAAGGAGAATATTGTACTTATTATCTCTCATAGGTGATATGACTAAGTTATTCATAGTGTAATCATCTTTTCGGCTGTGCTTGCCGAAGTCTTGATAAGTCTCTTGGAAATTCATGATTAACCCTTGGTTCTTTCTTTATTTGTCGTATTTTGTGACAAAAAGGGGAGAAGATTTAATATGGATCTAAGTGACCTACTATTTGGCATAGTCTTTTCGAAGCTTTGTCTAAGGGGGAGTGAGTTAGTTTGTGTGTTTTACACAAAGAGAGATACGTAAAGACTAAGTGGGATAACACATTAAATATGGTATTATCAATTTAGTGTAGCTCTGATATCGTCTGTAACGACCCATCCTACCATCTGTATCGACCCGTCTCTCCACCGATACTGTCCCCACTTAGCCACTGCGGGCATCTGACAGTGTGGAGTTTTCAATGGGCACCGCTGCGGTCATCCAGCGCCAGCTTCTCAAGAGGTTACCCATCCCTGATCTACTCCCGGCCCAGCACGCTTAACTGCAGAGTTTTTTCCAACTTATGAGTTAATTATGCTTGAAAAGGCCACAATATTATGAAAGGACAAACCATTACTAATATTCCAATCGGCGAACCATACCCGCCGAATCGGGGTATTATAATCATGGGCGATTCCAAAGGGGGGCATGTGGGGTCGTAGGCCCCCCCTAAAAATTTTAATTTATGAAAACACCCATTTGTTTTTAAAATTTGTTGTGCTAAAACTATCTTTTGCCCCTATAATATTTCAAAATGTTTAATATTAGTCCTTGTTTAATTTTAAAACTAATTCAACCGTATATCTCTTATCTAGAATTCCTCATGTACCGGAGGAAATCACGTGACAAATCCAGCATGAGAGAGTGAAAAATTGCTTGGACCCACTTCTTATACATTTACCATCCCAATGTTTCAAGGCTTTCCCAGCCTCCCTTGGATTATCCTACGGGATAAATTCTTAGATTTTTTCATGTATACATGGACTTACTGCTATACCACAAAATTAGAAGAAAAAAAAACCAAACATTTCAGTCCCTAATTTATCGAAAGAGAATATACTAACATCAAAACTTTTGACTTAGTTTTTATACTGGTTTATTTATTAAATTTTTCATGGTACATTGTAATCTTCAAGAACAAAACATGCCCCCACTAACCTATTGTTCTGGATTCGCCATTATGCCAGCATAGCATTGAAACAATATTCATCGAACCATTTACTTTTTAGTATTATAAATGAACTAGCAGAGGGAGGGCCATTGGATCAGAGAATCCAATTGTGGTGATGGTTTTTGAGGTTTTCACTTTGAAAATCACTCTTAAGGGCAAAAAATGAATTTCCCTCAAAAAGCAGCAACCACCATTGGATTCTTTGATCCAATGGCCCTCCCCTGCTAGTTCGTTTATGCTCGAGCGCCGCGCGTTCAAAATTTTTTCCAACTTAATGTCAATGTGTTTACTTTGAAAAAAAGAGCTAATGCAAAGGTTTTCTTTCGGAAAAAAAACAAAAATAAATAAATCTTCAGAGCTAAAAAGTTTTAAACAATGAAATTTTAATCTAGCTAGCAATTGGAATAAAAAGATCAGGTGTGCAATAAGGATTCAGTTGCCGGAGTTGGAACTTTTGATTTCCAAATAAACCATGAAACAGCAAGACCAGAATGTTTATCCTCTTGTCCCATTAGGTATGCAGCCTCTATCACGCCTTAAACCGCAACACGAAATAAGAGTGAAACCACCTACTGTAGTGCTGCTAGCCTACTACCCCGCAGCGTTTCCCAAAACAAGATTGTTCATTTTTCCTTCTTACCTTGACTTGAGTGGAAATTATGAACTACTACTAAAAATAGAACCGTGTTTTTGGACCAACTCAAAAATTTGTGGACAAATTGCAAGAGTCCAAAATAGAGCCACCCAGACTCATTTTGGCTATCTCTTAGTAAAAATTATTTTTTTAAGTGCCAAAATACCCCCAAATGATTAGTGTAGTTAATTTTTTGATTAGGACTAATAATAATGATTAGTACTAATGATATTAGTTAAATTAAATATAAACAAAAATCTGATTTTTTGGTTTTGAGTGAGATTTTGTTGGGTTTTGGAGGGAGAAGAAGAAAAAAAGAAAACCTAGGTTTTTTTTGGTAGTATTTGTGTTTTTTGTGTTAAATATGGGTGAATCAAGTGAAGATTCGGATATGGATAATCCTTCGTCTTCGAAAAATCCTTTCATGTTAGTTCCTCGCAACATCAATTGTTTAATGGTTGATTCTTCATCTTTTGGAGGACCTTATTTTGAAGATGAAGATGGATTTTATGAGCCAAATGCGGATGATGAACCGATTTATGATGAACCCAATCCTTCTAATACACAGGTATACTTATAAATCTTGTTTACACTCGTTTCTATAGCTTGAATCCATGAAAAGATGAGTTTTTTATGCGTTTTTGCGTACCCAGAAGCAGTTTCGGCCTGGAAAAATTCAAAATTTTCTAAGCCGAAACCAGGCTGTAGAACAGTTCAGCTCAGTCTTGTCATAAACTTTTTGGGCCGAAACCACCTGTATATTTGCCAGAAATATCTAGTGTCGGCTCATAAAGTAATTTCAATTTCTGAGCCGAAACTAGGAGAAGAAGCTTGGAAAAAACTGGTTTCGACAGAGACGGTTTCAGCTCAAACATATGTGGATAGTTTCTGAGCCGAATTGTTTCGGCTGATAATAATAGTTTTTCACGTGAGTCGAAACTCGTTATTATTCTCACTTTCAATTGTTTGTTTTTTATAACTTGAACTAGCAAACCATGTAAATCAAGAGCTCCTCTCTCGGCCCATTCACGAAGATTGCAGAGAGCATTATTTGAAGGGGTTTGGATTGGTAGGTAACTAATGGTTTTATTTTCTTACTCTATTTGCTCAAGAATAATCTCTAACTATATTTTTCCATATGTAGACATGGTCTTCCAAGCAAGAAGTCATAGCATGGGTTGAGAAACACACAAGGTCACTAATGTGCGTTGTTGTAATCGGTAGAGAAAGCAAAAAAAAAAAACGTATTGCGATGGTTTGTGAGAGAAGCGGGAAGGATTTTAATCATTGGAAAAAGGGTCATGTGTATAAGAAGACCACCTCCCGGAGGCCTTATAATCGTAAAACAAAGAAGATAGAATGCCCTTTCAAGCTAGTTTTCAACTTTTTGATGTATGAAAAGCATTGGGTCATGAACGCTACCATGGATTGTCGTCATAACCATCCACGTGTATTTGATTTGCACGGACACCCGAGATTGGAAGGCTTAAACCGCATGAGAAGAGATAAGTGAGATTGTTGTCACAAGCAAGAGTTGAAGTACGTCAAATTCTTACCAAGTTGAAGTTGGACGACCCAAACAACAAGTCAACACGGCAAACATCTACAACGCGTGGATGCAAATGAAGATTGCCGATACACAAGGAAGGAATGTGATGCAACAATTGTGTTGGGTGGCAAGTGCAAATGGTTACACCATGGGTTTTAAATTGGATGAGTTCAAACAAGTCACTCACTTAATAATTGCCAATCCGGATTGTCTCAAATTGGATCTATGCTTTCCACAAGTTCTTATTATGGATTGCACGTACAAGACCAATAAGTACAAGATGCCATTGTTGAACGTTGTTGGACATACCTCCACGAAGTCACCCTTCACGGTGGCATTTGTTTTTATGAGAGACGAGAAGAAGGAAAGTTACCAATGGGCGTTAGAAAAATTGAAATCTCTATATCACGAGGAAGAGCTTCCAAATTCATGGTAACCGACAATGAGAGTGCATTGATGTGGGCTATAAAAGAAGTATTTCCCGACGTCATCAACTTTCTTTGTACATTTCACATAGGTAAGAATGTTGAGAAGAAATGCCATCCAATTATTCAACCTTTGAAGTTGATGAGTGTATTAGAGAAGATAGCGAAGATGCCGGTTGAAGTGCGAGATGACAAGAAAGAATAGTGAAAAAGGAGGGATACCGAAATACTACCAACTTTTTGTTTTGGCTCGTGAGTCTTATGGT
>JAJJMA010068638.1:5680-16573 GCA_023529015.1 Papaver nudicaule
TTAAATCTCTAGCCTATTTGACAAAGAGTTAGCGGGATCACTGAATGGTGGACATGGTGCACCTAAAAAGCACACGTGGTAGGAATTAGCAGAAGAATAGTACTGCAAAAGCAACTGGTTGACAAAATTATCCATAGAGTTTCATTTTTGATCTATCCGTAAAAGGTTCGAAAGTTTGAAACCCCTGGACATGTGAGTAAGTACCAATCCCCCAGCTTAGCTGTTCTGGTTTCTAAGTCTAACTGTCTAACCAACAATCATCAAAAGTTTTAAATCTCTAGCCTATTTGACGAAGAGTTAGTGGAATTACTGAATGGTTATGGTGCACAGTAAAATTTAGAGAGACCAGACCAAAATAACTTGCCTGTTAAACTCAATCGCACAAGCCCACACATCTGTTGTTATCAAAACAAGGGTATCCCCTGATCTGAACTCTTCCATGATTGTAGATCGCTCCTTCTGAGGCATGTCTCCATGCATTGAAGAGACTGTGATGTTATAGCTGCACATCTTCTCAGTTAACCAATCAACCAGCTCATGGCGAAATGAAATTAGTTTACAATATCTGGGTATCTTTCTTAGGCATCGTGATAAACTTCACACAAGGGAAGCAGCCGATATTACATTAACTTGTACGCTCGTAGATCTTTGGCACCCTTCATATAATATATGTGTGTTTGGTACGACTTTTAGTTATAACTTTATGAGATATAATCAAAACCGAAAAAGGTTTTTGTTTATTTTATCTGTTGTTATCCTCTATCTTCTGTTTCTCAAAATCTTTACATATCTGTATTGCAGAGGACCAAGTGACTGAGACCAATATGATCATATGATATGAAAAATGGTAGGGTGAAAAGGTATCTACTATTGCTCCAAGGAATTGCTCACAAGCCAAATATAACTACATACACCAGAAAAGATAGACATACTTTACCTTCCTCTTCGTGTTACAGAAAATAACAGCTTGAGTGATTGTCAGAATATCATATAGATCGCACAAAGTATCAAACTTCCATTCTTCTTTTTCAACAGCAACAATGAATTGTTTGGCACCCTAACATAGCAAACAAAAAGACACGAATTAGTAACCAAATATTAACACACTGATACAATATCCAGATATTCATGAAAAGAGACCAAAGGAAATGAAAAATGCGGTTTCAGTAGACTAACAGCATCCACCAAAAACACCAACACCTACAAGGACAACCATTCCCCACCGTCAACCACAAGCACCTCCACCCACAACCGCCAACCACCAGAACCACCACCCTTAACCTACAGGCTACAACTGCCAATCTACAGATCCCACACAAAACCTTAATCCAAATTAACCACCAGAATCTCCAACAACTGGCACCTACCGGAACCACCATGAGAACCTACAGTGGGTGATGGTTGGTGTGGTGGCTCTGGTGAAGTGGTATTAACCTGCTGATTTGGTGGTGTTGTTAGACAGTTATGATTTTTGTGAATAGTGGTGGTTCTGGCGGTAATTCATTGAACTGGGTTGGTGCTGGTGGTTCTAGTGGGGGGTTTAATTGTTGCTGGACCATCTGGTAAATGGTAATTTCAGTAGTTTGGTTATATGGTAGTGGTATTGGTATTGGTGCTGCACCTTCTAGTAATTTTTGGTGGTTTTGTTGGCTGGTGGTGATTTTGAATGGTGGTGGTGTTGACAATGGCTTGTTCAATTCGGGTAGTTAATGCTGGTGTCTGTCCACTGAAAAACCTTGATTCTAGTATTTACTTCGACACAAACCCTAGAACTTATATTTTGAACTCAATTCTCTACTCAATCCCAGAAATCCGAACAACCCCTACACTACAATCCCCTAAAACAAACCTAAACCCCATAAAAAGACACAAACTTGACTACAAAATTAAACAAATAAATAGGGTTTTCAGTTTCATAACTTACTCTTGAATTAGAAGTCTCAACGATTTGACTAACAGTAAGAGCAATCATAGAAGTTTTCCCAGTACCAGATTGAGCTTGAGGAATGACCTCTCTCCCAGATCCAGACAAACGCTGCTTCACAAACAACCACATGGGAACAAGTTAGGTACTGCTAGATATCTTTCTTAAATGTAAGTGTGTGCAAGTAAGGTTTGTTTAGTTCATCAACTTGATCAAGACCTGATAAACTTTTATTGAACATGATGTGGACGGTTCAATTTATCCTATCCAAGCAAATGAAATAGATCTAAATAGTAATAAAACATGCTCAACAATAAAGATTGGGTATTACTAAGAGACAATTATCATACAAATGATGTCTTATTCTTAGCTCACATATGTGTATCAGTCAAATGTGCATTATGTCTTCCTATGCAACCGAGCCAATCTAGACATGATATCTAAGTAGATAGAGTCATATTTCATAAAAGAGCAAAAATGATCTGAATTGGCAGAAGCACAACATGAACAAAGTTCCAACTGCATAAGAGATTCCCCAGCAAATATATCCGTATGAATTAAATTTTGATCTATCTGTAAGAAGTTCAAAGGTTCTAATGAAACAGGACCATGTAAAGGTATGTATACACAGATCCTCCAGCTTAGCTATAACAGTATGCAAGATTAGACTGTACCCATAACTTCCAAATACCCAAAAAATTATACTAGTTAAAATCAATAGGAAGGCCTTCACTATAAATTTATTAAGAATGGCAAATTACAGAAACTAATAAATACGATATGGACCAAGATAAGTATTTAAATAAATTAGGATTGGTCGTTGGGTATGTCACTAAAAGATTTTCAGAATCCAAAACCAGACTGAAAGACTTACAGTTTAACATCAACCCCTCGAGCTCACATATATTGCCATAAGAACACGAATTGTCCCCAATCTGAACTCTGCCATTATTGCATTCTGAGTCATGAATCCATGGACAGAAGAGACTGTGAGGTTATAGTTCCGCATTTTTTCGGTTAGCCAACAAACCTGCTCATGGTGAAATGAAATCTGCATATGATGAATTGTTTATCATTATTAAGCATCATTTTAAAAAATTGGTAGTAAGGAAGCAGATAGAACAACCCAGCATTATAAAAATTATTGTAGACCATGCGTACAAATAACATATCCTTATCTCTTACCCTTATTATAGCATATTTAAGAACAAATACGATAACAATAATTAGGTGAGAACTTACAAGTACTGAAATTCTGATACCCTGAGCCTGTAACGTCCATCTCTTGATCATATCATAGTTTTGGCCTGGTGGTCTAGAAACAACATAAACTCTATTCTCTTACTTCCCCAGCATATTTACCTCTAATGTTTATGGAAAGATATCCACTGCCCTTACCAGAGTAAGCTTAAACCGTAGCAATTAAACTTATGACTTAAGTTCAGCAATTAAACACGGTCAGCGGTAACATGTCGTGAGTGTAATCTACCAAAGCAACTAAATGGGAATGTAAAATGAGAATACGCTGATAAGATATACTGATGGTGATGAGCAATTAGAAGACTACTTCTCCTCGGCCAAAAGAAAGTACGAGAAAAAAGAAAAAAAAAAAAAAAAAAAAAAAAAAACTGCTCATTCCAACCATCCAGCCGGTAAGGTAAACACCTAGGAGATCTTAAGCTTAAAAAGACATCTTCAGGAAGCAAACTATCATTTGTATATCCCATTTACCTGTAATTGATGTTCCAAACAAAAAATATCCATATAATGGCATCTCTCTGACTGCTATTCCATCCAAACTACTGCAAGTAAGACGAAACTTAAAATAACCACATAATACCCTACTCTAACGACATTTACACTTAAAAGGGATTTGGTCAATTTGGTTTCTAATCTCCCTGTCACCACTAACTGAGGATATATACTCCATTCACACTTACATCAATCAAACAAAATGCAACCTTAAACCGTAAAAGTGCAGGTTCACAAAATTTTTAAGAAGTTTGTGGCAAGCAACTACCATTTGTATTATCCCATTAACTGTAACTGATGTTTCGAACAAAAAATATTCACAAAATGGCAGCTCTATACCTTCTGTTCCACTCAAACTACCACAATTAAGAATCAAACTTCGAAAAACCACATAATACCCTACTCTAAAGTAACAACATTATACACTAGAAAGATCCATATGGATTCTGGTTGAGGATATATGCTACATTAACACTGACATCAATCGAACAAAATGCAACCTAAAATTGTACAAAAGTGGAGGTTCACAGGAATTTTTTCTTTTCTAAGTTAAAACTCATACATTAAGCAACACACAACGAAATTTCCATACAATCTTTTTTCATTGGTCATTGATATATAACCCACAATTCTTATTAGAATAAACCTCTAATTCCATCATAACAACATTACTAGTAAGTGAAATGAAAACACAACAAAATGAAATTGCAATTGAACCACTCACTAGTCGAATTGCACCTCCCCACATCCGAAATCATTCGTTTCAAACAAAAAACTGTCGGCATAATGGCAGCTCTATGACTGATGTTTCATCTGAACTACCCCTAGTAAGATTGCAAACTTAGAATAACCACATAAACCGTACTCTAACAACAGTATACATTAAAAGGGATTTGATCCATATGGATTCTAGCTAGTTTCCCCGTCACTACACGGCTGAGGATATACACTCCATTAACACTGACATCAATCAAACAAAATGCAAGCTTAAATTGTACTAAAAGTGGAGGATATGGCAGAATCTTTTTTTAAGGTAAATTTCCACATAAATTCGAAACCTTTTTCATTGTCATTGATATAAAAACTACAATTCTTATTAGCATAAACCTCTAACAACATTACTAGTAAGCGAAACGAAAAACACAACAAAATGAAATTGAAATAGAACCACTCACTAGCCGCAATTGACCTCCTTTTCAAGTCCCCCATCTAGTCCCTTTCTTCTCAATCTCACCTTTACTCTTCAAAAACCCTCTCAAACTCATAACTTTAACATTCTTCCTCTTCATCAACAGCTCTTTCAGCGTCTTCTTCGGCCTCTGCACTCTCCCACCTTTCTTCCCTCCCCCTTTATCACCACTTCCACCTTTCTTCCCTTTCTCATTTCCCCCTTTGATAGTATGCCCATGGAAAGTCCTAGTAGGTGCGAATTCCCCCAATTTATGACCTAACAATATGATCTTTACCATTGTGTATAGCTACTGTCGTTCCTACCATACATGGTATGATCGTTGATGATCTTGACCATGTTACTATCACAGCTCGTACATTGTTATCTTCTCCTTTGTTTGGGAGATTACTGGTTGAAAATTCTCTTTGTAAAAACCCAAAATTTGGTTTAATCAGATCTTGTTGTTTGATTATTGAATTGAGGGGTTGGTTAAACCCTAGGTTAGGTTTGATTAGTGATGTGAATAGACGATTTAGACGATTCTTCGCCATTATAGATGGAACCCTAGGTTTTTATGAAGAAAATGATTGAATTTCTCATACAGTGAACTCTTTTATATACTAGTACTGTACTGGACTAGTGTAGCCAGGTTCACCTAATCCGGTTCTAAAACCGAATTATGGTTCTAGTAATGGGCTAGTATTACCGTCCTTAACATTGGCCCAGCAATGAAGGGACAATCATCCGACAAATGAAGCTTCATGGCATAGGCGAGAGTAGGCCAATGCGTATGCACCAAGTGACGGTGTATTGACATAAGTCCGAGAGCATGAGCTAGCCCAGCTCAAGGGATATGCAAAGGAATTGACATAGGCTATGAGATGGCCTAAGTACTGATCCAAGGCCATGACCAAGGCTTGGACAGTATACGCGAAGTTGGTGATGCATGTGGCATGCATCACCATTGTCAAGATGCGTGTAATGCGTAGGAGCGAGTTGACAGCAGCAATGTAGGCATAATGGCACGGCTTTACTCTAACATATGCGTCCTAGAGAGTAAAGGCCAAGGCCAAGCAAGCTGTGAAGCTTAGTGATGCGGTATTGGTGCGAAATGACTCAATGCGACGGTTATAAGCCAAGTTATGGCTTGACACGCGTGGCCAAAGTATGGAGACAAGATGGGACGGTTATTGAGTGGGTTTGTGGCCTGGGTAGAGGACGAGTAACCATATGGGACAGATGTACAGTTGTTGGCCATGGGTGCTAGGAACTGGTCAGTTACAAGCCATTTTAGTCAGTTATTGACGGTTGCTTTGGACATATGGCGTGTCCAAAGCCTGTGCATCAGTTATGCACGAGTTGGTCAGTTATTTCCTTCATATATAAGCGAGTTTAAGCTTAGGATAGGAAGGGGAGCGAGAGAAAACAGAGTAGAGAGTTAAGTCAGGCTTTCTATTGAGTGTTAGGCATTAAAAACAGAGTGTAATCTGTAAGCCAGGGCCAAGATGGCCTGTTTTGGTTGTACTTTCCCTTTGAAGCAATAATAAGAGTTTAGTGTGACATACATTCGTGTTCATTGCATAGCTTATTCGTGATTTGATGGTATGGCAGGAATTGTAAGTAATATGGGTTGCTTATGATCAAGAGAGAACAACAAGAAAGAAAAGAAGAAGACTTCCGTTGCATAACTCGAGTTTGGTGAAGGCTGATTGTGTAGGCACAATCTTATAAGGCTGAGTACTATTGGGTGAAGCCTAATTCACGAGAACCACTAGTATTGCTGGGTCAATCCTTAAGTAAATTGTAAGGTTTTGAAGGCCGCAAATTGAGGGTGTGACAGTTCGGGTATCAGAGCGCGTTTTGGCTCTGTTTTGTCGAGTTTTTGACTGTGTTGGATGCATAGTCAGTGTATTTGTTGGATAATACGCAAGTATTTCTTTCTCTCTTAAGCTATTTTCCTGTGAACAAGTGAGTGTTGCGTTTTGGCTCAGAGAAATTACATTAGAATGGGTTCTAATGGTGATTTGATCAATGAAGAACTACCGGGCACGTTTGATCAACTAGAGGAGTATGGCATTAACGAGATGGCCATGGAAATTGGTGCAAATGCCATAGATATATATTCCTGTTGTTTCTGAGGAGAACCAAAGGCTAGCCTTACTTGAAGGAAGAACATCGGACTGGTTTACATTAGAATGGGTCCTCAATTATTTATTCCTATCTACTAACCTTTACTAAGGGATGTCTTACAAGAATCTAAAAGGTATCAAAAAGGCATCAGAAATGGAAAAAGTCTAAGTAGCCCTTCACATTGTTATAAGTGTAACATTCACCCTAATTTACACTTAATAATATGGATTCCAAATACCAAAAACAAAAAATCGATTCACCTTTCTTTCTCTTTATCTTCTCTGCCGAATCTAATTCTTTCCTTTCTCTTCTATGAATTAGAATCCGATCTAAAGTTGGTTTGATAGTGATTTGACTTGATTTTGTAAATTGCCCTAGATATAGGTTAAGTCGGCATGGGTTAAAAGTTGAAGGCCATGCCGACTGCGTTGAAGGCCATGCCAACTGCGTTGAAGGCCATGCCGCCTGTAGTCATTGATATGTTTAGATGAGGTGCATTATAAGTTGAATTCCATGCCGCCTGATTCACGAGTTTTTTTAATGGTTTAGAGGTTCATGTTCATGATTTTGTACCTTCCTTATTCAGATCCGAACTTAGAGATGTTGATGTTCTCAAACAACATAACTTTACAAGACACTTGGATTCTGCACCTATTCCAGTGTATACCCAGCTAGAATACCAAATGAATTTACACCTATCTCTCCCATTTCATTAAAACATAGATACAAATACAAATATCAACCAACTACGAACGCTAAGTCAGATCTATTATTACCATTGTCGCAGTTAATGCATATTACATGGTGCTAAAACTTCATATTTTGATCTACTGTAAAATGTCCCAAAATTTTGAAAATATCATCTAGTTAAGGATGGAGAGACTGCCAACAGCTGCCGGATGAATGGTAGGTGGTGTCAACCTGCCATTTTAAGCGTAGTCTTCCAGGGGTAACAGAATCTAACAGTCCCTTGTAGCTCTTGGAACCTGTATCTTTGCCAGGATTTTTTTTCCTGTCCTCCAAATTTATGTGCCGCTAGTTCTGGAGCAAGGTTCATTACACCCAAATTAAGCATGTTCTTGATGTGCATCTCTTACATGTTTTTGTTGGGTATCGAGTTCTTTCTCGGCGACTACTATGATTACTACGTATGAGCTTCTCAAGAGACTCATATGTTAAGAATTATGAGATTCTGTGATTCCAGATTCTTGAAAATGGGGTGAAAATTTGTTAAGTTCTCTGCGTTTATGGTTATATTTTGTTCACTTTTGGTTATGTTGTTGACATGAATGTTAATGGGAGAATAGAAATTCTTTTGGATTCTCACTTTGATTAATTCTATTGTTGTCGTGCTATCATCGTAGAGAACAACCTACACACAACCAAAAAAAAAAGAAAAAAAAATAGCATGGAAAAATAAGGGTCGGCATGGATTAAGCAATGCCCACACTGAACAATCGACATGGGTGAACACAGTCGGCATGGAAGTTGAAAAATTCCTCACGCTGGTCGATATAAGACCACAGTCGGCATGCCGACTTCACAAAAATCGGCACTGCTTAACCCATGCCGACTTTGTATTCCCTACAGTCGTCAATGCGTATTTCACCAACCCATGTCGATTGTGTTGAGCTATATTTTAGCACATACTACAGTCGGCATGGCTTAACCCATGCCGACTGTAAAAACTACTTTTCACCTACCATCACTTTACAGTCGGCATTGTCTTCATGGGCTTAAAGGATGAATGCTATGCCGACTTTACTGGTTTTCAAAAAAAAAAAAAAACCAAAAAAAACATCTACTTCGGGAGATGAACAATCATTTGCCTCACGAGAATCACTCATTTTCCACAAATCGCATAAACCCTTCTTTTCTTTTCTTTTTCCTCCCAAGTTTGTATTACTGTTTCTCTTTTTTTTTTTGTTCACAAAAACTTAAATCTATATATAAACTTAACTAACCTAATCTAACTGATTATTCTATCTAATGAACTAACTAATTATCTTAACTACCATTTAATTAATAAAGGGCAGATGTGTCAATTTAATTAAGTTATAAGGGGACCTATCTTTACTACTTAATAATCACTTTATTTTGGGTTTTTTTGAGGACCCAACAAATTTGTAGAGGACCCAATCTAATCTTAAAAGACTCCATTGCAATAACCTAGAGGTTCATGTGTTTATATCGTGGTTATAGATGTGATAATTCATTTTGCAATTTCACATTCAGTACTTTATTTGTTGACAGTAGTTTGACCAAATCCCGTGATACTTTATTTGATGCCCCTGCTAAACACTCCAGATATACCTTTTAAATAGGAGGGATTATCTACTCAATCAAATCACCACACCGAAGACTCTATTCCTCCTCCTCCTCTCTCTTTCCTAAAACTCTGAATCTCAAAATTTTAAATCATGAGCTTTTCCTTTGCCTTAGTCAACACCTTTACCAGCTTTCCTTTAGTCGGCACCACTTGTACAAACCTTCCATGGCACCTAAAACAGAAACCAGAGAGTTTAATTTGTTATGTACATTTTAAGCACGGTAAGAAATATGAGAAGTTGCGTCTGAAGAAGGAGAGGAAGCAGAAGAATATCAGCCAAAAGGGGAGTGTTGGAAAAACTCACCTAAAGAAGATCCAAGAATCACTCAGTAATGCGCTTAGAGAAGATCTCCACAAGAAAAAAGTCGGAGAATCGAAAAAAAATAGATATCATCGTAGCTGATTTAGTGTCTGTCAAATATCTTAGGCATCTTCCCTCCCAAAGAAATAAGGATGAGAAGAATTTTGCTAATGGAAGACTTTAATGAAGAATGAGCAGCTGAAGACTTTAATAAAGGATTAGTGGAAAAACCTGGTATGCTCCTAATGGAAGAAAAAAAACAGTCAAGGAAAAAGTATTACCATCCTCCTTTGACTTCTTCTCCTGTGTCTTCTTTTCTTGCTCCCGCATATTGGCTTTAATTGAATCTCCCGTAATACGAATTGTATCAATTATTTTATTGGGCCGACCGAGCGAAGCGAGGGAGGACCCTATATATGGTGACTTTGTGTCAATTGAATAGTGACTTTTTTCCCAATTTAACACAAAAAGATTGGATTTCATCCTTTCATTTTTCCATCGTCCGACAGGATAAGACGTAAATGCCCCTCTGTTTTTTTTTTTCCCTTTAGACAATTTCGTAGATAAACCTAAATAGGAAGGGCAAATGTGGAAAATTAAAAAATCAAAAACGCGGGTCATTAATTAAAATGATGAGGGTATTTTTGTCAAAACGTAAAATCGACTCGGAGGTTCCGAGTTCGAATCCCGGATTTCTCCCATATCTTAAAACTTTTTTTTCTCTTCGTCATCTCCATCTTCTTCATTTCTAACCACCATTACCAACAGCAACACCACCTCCACCGACGCCACCAAAGACAAGCTGCAACCACCACCACCAACACTATCAACATCTGATTCATCTCAATTTTGTTTATCTAGCCAAGAATCAAAATCATAATACGATTTCTTCAAATCAGAAAACAAACACACCACCATTCATAATCAGAAACAATAAAACAAACAGTTGAACAGAAGCGTCGCAGCCGCCGCCGCCACCACCACCACCACCACCATCAGCACCACCTCCACCATCAAAATCAAGATGATACTTCTTAAATTTACAAAAAAAATCCAAACCCCCACAATCAAAATATACAAAACTAATGAAAACCAGATTCAAAATTACAGTTCCATTACGAATTCATTAAAAAAATAATAATTGAGATCCATACATAGAGAATTAGAAGAAATGATAAAATTAAGGTGAATATTGCACCTGCATATTACTAAATCTTAAAAATAAATACAAAAGTGTCTTGTAAATTGATCGACAAAAATAACCCACATCTTACCTGAATTCATAC
>JAJJMA010068654.1:0-22311 GCA_023529015.1 Papaver nudicaule
ATATAAGGTATATCCATCACTTTGTAAGGACATTGATATATATATATTCAACTTGTACTAGTAAAAATGATTCTAAGAATTTGTCTGGAGAAGCACCAGGTCAAAGTCTGACTGACCTTGTTTTGACCAGGTCAAAGGCTGACTGACCTTGTTTTGACCAGGTCAAAGACTGACTAGGTCAAAGTCAAGGTCGGTCTTCTTTGACCTGGTCATTTTTTTTACTTCAGTAAAAAATTTCGCAACGGTTTAGATAGCGTTGCATCCAAAATGGGCTGTAACGGGCCTCAAACCGTTGCAATTTCCGTTGCAGCCCAAAAATCGCAACAGGGACAAAGCCGTTTCAAAATTTTGTTACACCACCTTCCGTAACAGCAGTTGGACCGTTGCGACCAGGAATAGCAACCTTCCAGGGTTCGTTGCGACCAGCAAAATATGGTGTAGTTTGTTCGAGGTTGTAATTTGTGTTGCACATCTAAACCCTTAAACATGAAACATGGGTTGTATCTACCATTACCAGTACAATCAAGACCTTAGGAGAGTATTTCTATGGATTTCCTTGGTGGATTGCGGAAGACCAAGTCGGGTCATGATTACTTGTTCATTGTGGTTGACCAGTCAGCAAGATGATTGCATTGATTCCATGCACAAAGACGGTGACAGGAGCGGGTGCAGCAAAGCTCTTTTTCGAGCATGTGTGGAAGCATTTCGGGTTACCTACCTCGATTATTTCTGATAGGAATAGTCGGTTTCTTAGTCACTTTTGGGATTCTTTGTGGAGAATGATGGACACTAGGTTGAAGCAGAGTGCAACTTTTCATCCACAAATAGACGACCAGATAGAAGTAGTCAATAGGACTATGGTTCACATGTTACGGGGATATAATTCTAAGCATCCTAAGACTTAGGATGAGAGTCTACCATATCTACAGTTTGCTTTCAATAGAGCGGTTTATAGTTCTTCGGGAAAATCCTCTTTCGAGACGTGGTATGGCTACTTACCGCCTAATCCTTTCGATTTGGTGTTTTCAAATGATACAACAGTTGGGGGAAAAGAAGGAAGTGAGAGACAAAAGGCACAAAAGTTCTTGGAGAAGATTTCTCAAATTCATGCGACCGTTGAAGCACAATTGAAGAAGTCACAAGCCAAATACAAGGCAAAACATGAAAAACATCTTGTTCCTTGTAATTTCGGTGTTGGTGACATGGTATGGTTGAAGTTAGGTAAGGAAAGGCTGAAGGGGGAAGGTAAGAAGTTAAATTCATTGAGGTACGAACCGTTTCGTATTCTCGACCAGATTGGTGACAGTGCCTTTCGTCTTGATTTACCACCTTATCTAGGAATGTACTCGGTCGTTAATGCCGAATACTTGAAGTTGTTTGAGCCACCATTACTAGATGATGACCACGTATAGAAGACTTGTGGTTTGATCAAGAAGAGTCGTTGAAAGAAGATTGCATTTTGGAGCGAAGAGTGACTAAGACACGACAAGGAGAAAGATAAGCTTTCCTGATTGGATGTCAAGGTCAAGTTCCTAGCAAGGCGAAGTGGTTCAACATGGAGAAAGGGGCTCTCTAGTTCACTAATATCCATTTCTAACTCTCACAGGAGTTCAAGTTCTTAAAGGGGGGGGGGGGGGGGGCCCCTGCTACAGGTGTATCTCCTTCTACCTTTAGGAACTTAGTCGGCCTCGAGTTAATTAAGGGAATAAGTCTATTTAGGAAAGGATTCCTATATAGAGAAAGATTCTTTTAAAAGAAGGATTCTTAGATTAGGAAATAGATTCCTAGGAGGTTTCGGGAAACCCAAACCACTATATATAGAGGTGCCTAGCTCATAGCTTGGACACCGTATGCATCTAGTTGTTGATGGTGGTTTTTGGCAAGGAGGTCGCAAGAGTAATTTTGCACCAATTTCTGGCATCTTGGCGTCGTCAGGTGAATGACTCAAAGCAAGGTATGAATTTATTTGCAGTAGGGATAAGAGAATTGGCCACCATGGCCATATTTTGATTTTTTATGGTCCACATCTCATCTATCCCTAGCCTACGCGGCCATCCGCCCTATCCTATACGGCCTCTGACCTACACGACCACCTCCTAACTCACGCATCCCATCCTAGCTCACGCATCCCATCCTAGTCCACGCATCCTATCTTGTCCTGGCCCACGCGGCCATCTCATCCCATGTTGTTGCTGGTCTAATACCAGGCCCCACTTTTTTTGGTTGGCCATAACCTAATGTCATGGTCCCACTTTGTTGGCTTGGCCGTAGCTTAGGCTACGACCCCACTTTTATAGCTTGGTCATGGTTAGCACCATGTCCCACACTTTTGGCCTGCCACGTTCTTGCCCTGGCCGTGGCAAGAGCCACGACCCCACTTTTATCCCTTGGTCGTGGATCATGCCACGACCCCACTTTTATGGCTAGGTAATAGCTCATGCTATGACCCCACTTGTATTACTCGGCCATAGCTCATGTTATGATCCCATTTTTGTGGCTTGGCCGTGGCTCTTGTCACGGCCCCACTTTTACCTCTTGGCCGTGGCTCTTGCCACGACCCCACTTTTATCCCCTCGCCGTGGCTCTTGCCACGGTCCCACTTTTATTACTTGGTCATAGCTCTTGCTTGACCCCACTTTTATTGCTTGGCCATAAAACACTACTATTGTAATACCCCGATTCGGCGGTGGTTGGTCGAACGAAAGAATATAAGTAATAATTTACCCTTTCATAACACCGAGGCCTTTTCAAGCATAATTAACTCAGAAGTTGGAAAAACTCTGCAGTTAAGCGTGCTCGGGCGAGAGTAGTCCAGGGATGGGTGACCTCCCGGGAAGCTGCTGTTGGATGACCGCAGCGGTGCCCGTTGATAACCCCACACTGCCAGATGACCGCAGTGGCTAAGTGTGGACAGTAATACCACATAACCAAAAGGTCATGGGTTCAAGGAATGGTATCAGAGCCGACGACGGTTCACCTGTCGAGGGTGGGAGAGTACGCTGGACGGGTTGTGTGCCAGGTAGCTCGTCTTATGAGGGGCAGGGAACGTCGGAGATTTGGGCTTGAAAAATATATTCTGGAGCCGGGGACGTCTCCAATTTAAAGGTGGTGGTATTGTAATACTCCGATTCGGCGGTGGTTGGTCGAACAAAGGAATATAAGTAATAATTTATCCTTTCATAACACCTAGGCCTTTTCAAGCATAATTAACTCAGCAGTTGGAAAAAAACTCTGCAGTTAAGCGTGCTCGGGCGGGAGTAGTCCAGGTATGGGTGACCTCTTGGGAAGCTGCTTCTAGATAACCGCAGCGGTGTCCGTTGAAAACACACTGCCGGATGACCGCAATGGCTAAGTGGGGACAATATCGGTGGAAGGACGGGTCGTTACAAATATGACCCACTTTTATCACACGACTATAGCTTGAGGGTCCCGCTTTTTAATCCTAAGTCATCTTTACTTGTAGGGTAGGTCCCTCTTTACCATTCTAAGTAATTGATTATAGATTCCATAACGTTGTGGTTTCCTGATCAAATTCGGAAATCTGACAGATTACGAATTACTTCAAAGAACGATTGATACGGTCTAATCCATAAGGATTCAGGAGAAACTTCCTTCATGAAAGTTGTTCGTCTACGAGTTTCCCATGACATACTAAAATTTCATAATTTTTAGAAATATAGGCTGGCCTGGGAGATCTTTAGAGTAAATGACGTGCAAATTGTCTAGAAATCTGAATATGACCTAACGTTATGGTCCATCCCTATACACCCTATAGTAGACTTCCTACTAAGATTATATGCTATGCAATATAGCTTATTATCATTCATGTATCCTATCTTTAGGTCTTGAATTATTAATGCTTATGCATTTTTTTGGTTGTGGCTACGCTGTGTTAGCATAACTCGCTTTTTTCTCCTGATTATAGACTTGCTTCTATAATCAATGCTACATTTCTTATCATGGCTCATGGCTATGACTTATTTCATTTTAGGCATTCATATGTCTATATTACTCAGGGAATTGGTGCATTATATGCCACAAGCCAATATTTATGGCATGCGAAGAGTCATATTTACTTGACTATTGCCATAGAGGGTTGCTGAAATCCCCTCAGTCTAAATGGAGATTGCATAGCTCAATCCTTAGACTATTCTCATTGGTGTAAATGGCGATTGCCCGGCTCAATCCTTAGACCAAGCCTAAAAGAGATACACAAGTTTCGCTTAATTCTCTATTTATATGCAAAGTCCTGAGTTTACCAATAAATGGTACGACTTGCACTTAGTCAGCTTTGACTTAAAAAATATTTAGTGCTTAACAAATCTTACGAGAATCAAGTAAGTTACATGGGGGGGAGATATTCTTTAGGGTTTTGGTTTGGCGGTCTACGCCACGTGTGATTGCAACGGCTCAATCACTCAACGGGAAATAAACTAAGTCGTGTGAACGTTGCTAGAAAGATGGGATGAGAAAGTGGGATGTTAGTCTTCCCTAATATTAGGCGCAAGAATCTTAACAGTTGGCCCCACTTACTCCACACTCCCACTCTTCCACTTCTTACGAGATCAGTTGGAGTTATATTGATATAAATAGGTCACTCGACCAGTTTGAAAAACAAGTTCAACAAGTTCAACAAATTCATCAGAACAAACAGTTCAATTCAGTACAGTACAATCAATTCATCTCATTGATAATTGATTAACTCTTTTCATTCAGCATTCAATATCTAGTGAGAACTGAATATCCATTCTTTTAGCAACTTTATTCACAACATCACAGAAATCATAGCAATTCTCTGATCTCATCTTTCTCTGCTTCCCTCCCTTAAACCAACCCTATTTCCTCTTCTTGTAACTGAAGCAATACTCGAACGGCCATTTCTTGGTTTAGGCGAGTGTTGTTCGATCTTGACCTCTCGAATACCATTACAACTTCACACTTTACCCCTCAGATCCTCTTTATTGTTTTACACCTAAAACATTTGGCGACCACAGTGGGAGGTCATTATCTCAGTTGTAAGAAAAATGGTTGAAACTAGGAGGCAGAGTTCGGAGAACACAAACTCTCCAAATATCACTAGTGGTCCCACAACCTCATCTGTTACAAATGGGGCTACCAATCTCCAAGCTAGTGGCGTCATCAGCTCTGCTTGTCCCACCACCCAAAGCGTGAACCATATCACGTCTACAAACCCTAATATCACGGCTACCCTACCTCATGTTGTGGGGGCCACTTCATCTCCTACCTTCACTACCGTAGCCGCCCTACCTCATGTTATGGGGGCCACTTCATCTCTATCCTCTGCTACCACGTCACTTTCACTCTTTTAGGGACCACCTCTACAACTCCTGGTAATCCTTATACTCCTATCTCAAGCCGCACATAAGTTTTTCTCTATGGGCCCCGCATTGGAGAAACAAGGAGTACTGAGAATTCACCTAGCATGGCAGATCTGATGAAGACTCAACAAGATCTAGCCCTGAGTCAGAATAACATGGTGAAAACCCTGTTGGAGTTGCTATCTTGTTTGAGAACTCTCTCAGAACGATTAACACCACCAACAAACCCTGTGATAACTCGTGGAGAACTCCCTATCAACCATGACAGAGCGGGCCCATCTCAAATTCACGTCATCCCTGATGACCAAGAAGTTCATGTCCACACCACACATGGGCCAAGCACAGGTTCTCAACATAACTTCGTCACTCATGAAGATTTGCAAAATCTCCTGCAAGCTCAGAATGTGGAAAATTCAGATTTGTTTCATCGTCATCAACCTCCATATCCACTTGAAGTTCAACGTGAATCTCTTCCCGAAGGATATGTTACACCTTCATTCTCAATGTATAAGGGTATTGGTAATGCTCGAGAACATATATCTCGTTTTCTAGAATCATTGGGAGTGCATGAAAGAAGTTAAACTGTATGTCTCAAAGAATTCTCGAAATCTCTGACTGGGAAGGCATACACTTGGTATAATAATCTGGCTCCCAACAGTATTCTTAACTGGAGCCAGATGGTTAATGATTTCCTCAAGAAGTACTTCTTTGTGTCTGAGCAACCTCTCTCTGATTTGGGGAGACTTTATCAGCGAAACAATGAACATCCAGACGATTATGTGGCGAGATTCAAAACTCCTGCAGTGAATTGCAACGATCCAAACGTAACAGATTGCAATTGGTGGAGCTTTGCATCAATGGGATGATACCAGTATATCGAGCTTTATTGGAGAATATGGATATTAATAATTTCACCAAACTCCATAAATCCGCCAAGCGATCCGCTACTACTGCACATGCACTACTAGAGAGGCCCAGACCTGTGAAGGTTGAAGAAATTCGTGGTGAGACACGTGCCAGCAAACGACTCATCAACAAGCAATATAGCTCTCTTTCCTCAGTTCATGCTGTCACTGAAGGTGTTAAGAGGAAGGCGCCTACTCCTGAGGCCCCACAACTAAAACGTGCAGTCCCAACCCCATCTCAGGCTCCTGCATGGGTCCCATCTACTGCTCCTGCACCTGCACCAAAGGCACCACAACAACAGAGGGAATTTCCTAAAATTCCAGATTTCCCTTGTACAATGGATGAAGTGATAGAGCTCCTGGAAGCATGGATTCAAGATGGTGCTATCAAGTTTCCTCCTATACGGAGAGAGCCTACAACACAAGAAATGATCGATCCCAAGTATTGTCATTTTCATAGATTCATCAATCACCCCACCAGCGAGTGTCATCGACTCAAGCAAATATTCAATGAAAAGATTGAGTCAGGGGAGTTAAACTTGGGGACTGAGGGTGTGCATAAGAATCTACTCCCTCAGCATCAACCTCAACGTCAGCATCAACCCAACATTCGAAATTTCAGTATCTCCGGGGAATCTGTCAAGCAAACCACTAATTATTTGATGGAGAATTTATGCGAGCTCTTGCATTTTTCCAAGATTCAGCGAAGAAACATTTTTGCAGCCTTCAACTGGATTGCCAGCGGTAAAGAAATACCTGTACCTGAAAGACATGAAGAAACTCAATCAAAGCCTGGTGAGGTTACACCAGAGATGATGGCAGGAGGGAAGCGCGTCCCAATACCACTTATATCTGCCCGTCTCAAAGGTACAAATTTTAAGAGAGTTCAAATTGATGCTAGTGTTATGGTTAATCTAATCCCAATCAAAACACTTCAAGCAATTGGGATTTCCAGACGGGATGTTATCTATTATCCCACAGTGATGAAAGATTCAAAAGGAAATTTTCAAGATGTATATGGTCATGTTACTTTGGATCTGAAGGTGGACTCGACTCACACCAAAGAAAAGTTTCATGTAATAAAGGAGATAAGCATGATATGATTTTGGGGCGTCCCTGGCTCCATGGGAAGAGATTTGTACCTACAAACTCACCAGTAATCATCAAGGGCCAAGAACTCATGTTTCACCAAGAAAGTTGCAACGTGGGAAAGCTGGAGTACCATGTGGGGTCAGAAACTCTGATAATATTCAAAGAGGTACGTGAAAGTGATTTGAAATATTTAATTCAGAATTATTTAGTTAACGGGAATCCTATCCAACGTGTCCCTACACAAACATTGGATGATTCTCTGACATGGGGACTTGATTACATCAAGTCTATCAAATCTCTCGAGACACCTCATGAGGGAGTTAAGACCAAAGCTACGGAAAAGTGGGACCGAATAAAGCAACGGTCATATAGGCGAAAGACACATGAGATGTCATGGGAGCCTAAGACTTTTCAAGAAGGGAATAAGGTTATGCGACGCACTAATCAAAAAGGAGCTTATGTTTCGGGGTCCACATCAAACTGGGAGGGACCTTATGTCACATCTCGAGTCATGCCTAATGCACAATACATGATAAGTGCAATACATGAAAGGCCTTCTAACATGGTGATCAATGGCAAGTGGCTCAAGAAGATATGAAGATTCACTATGGTTCATTTATTTTCTGTAATTTCCAATTCCTTCAAAAAAGTGCAAGCAATCTCTTGCCTTTTAGCAATTTAATTCAAAAAATTCAAATTCAAAACCTATGAGTTCAAAACAATCAATTCCTACAAACCATTTGTTCAATAAACTAAATAAAAGCAAAATAAAATTTTATTGAGAAAATGTTTTGCTCCTGAAACCTTTCAGAAACAACCATCTAGTGAAGATTTTTCTCCTTCATCAACTGCCTTCTTTATTTGGGCAATATCAGCAGCTTTCTTCTTCAAATCTTCAGTCAACTTACGGAGTTCTTCAGCCCTAGCAGCTTAATTTCTCTCTTCTTGATTCACCAAGTCATGGGTGAACTACCAACAGCGGTACGCCTTGTTCGGACATATTTGATTCTCGCCTGAAGCCATGACAAGTTGAGTTTGAAGGTTTTCAATGTAGCAATCAACTCCTCTACTTCGTCTAACGCCTCATTAGTGACATCCTTTAATGGGGTGGCGTTCATCTTCGATATTAACCCCATAAGATCAGCCACAATACCTATGAGTGTATAGAAGTGGACACTCTTTCCAGCATTAACAAAGTGACCGTAGCGATTCCATATCCTATCATAGAGTGGGACGTGTTCCTTTGGAACATTAAATCCTCCTACTAGCTTATGATCAAGGAGAGTCACCTTGTGAAGTGGGTTATACATCACACCAGCATGGGGAAATTCTTGAAGGGCCCAAGTAATTGGAGCATCTACATTAACAAAGTCGGTATTCTCATAAATTTGCGTTTCATTACCGACAAACTGAAAGAAAATTCAAAGCAAACAAGAGTTCAACAATATGTTTCAAGCTATATAATGAAAGTTTAGCATGAGAAGATGACTGAGTTTACCTTGACAAGGGAAAGACTCTCATCAACAACCTCATCAAAATCTTTACTAAGGTTTTGAGCATCACTAATATTTTTACCCACGAAGTAGCTATCTTCCACCTCTTCGTTACCACCAGAAGGCTGCAAGAGCAAACAAGGTGAGAATAAAATACTGGAATATTTTTATTTCAAATTAAGAGAGTTGGGAAAGTAACCTGTGCATCCTCAAGTGTTACGGAGGATTTGGGTTCTACGGTCTCTCCACTTTTATTTCGCTCCGCAGTTGCGTCATTGGATTTGCATGGTGTGTTGTTCGGAGTTGATTCATTAAGAATGGAGCCTTGACCAAAGGGAGCAAATGAAAAGTTCTCAAACCCTGGAGCCGGGTCACTCTACATCAAACAAGAAAAGAATCTCGTCAAAAAAAGATATTACAATGAGCTCACGACGTTTTCTCCAAGGAAGAATTTTCTGGAGTTTGAATTATTACGAAGTACTGCAGAAAACTCAAAAACTGTACAAATCCTCAAGGAATTTGGAAAAGTTTTCTTCACGAAAGTTGTTCGTATGGATGTTTTCTGTAACGTGTTGAAAGGGATTAATTTTTGAAGAAGTCTACTGGCCGGAATGATATTTTGACTGAACAACGTGCAGTCTGCAATATTTCTGGAGGTGGCGTCAACTTGTGGCACATGAAATAACGATCAAAAAGACTTGAAATTCAGATTTTCTTTTTTGAGGTGAAAGCTACATATGTCCTTTTTCTAAATTGGGGTCAACCATCAAAATCCAATGCCGGATGAAGATTTTATGGTCATTCTCGCGCCATGACTCGAAACAGAAAAATCTGACGGGATTTTTACTTTTTTACTAAAAGTGGAAATGTAGCAAACAGAATGAAGTCTTACCATTATCCAATCCTTTGCAAATGGATTGGGGACTTGATTGACACTTTGAGGAGTCGCCATGGAGATATTGTTAGCCGCGGTGAATGATGATCCACCAGGGAGATGACTAGCACCGAACGTCTGTGTTGCAGAACTGACAAACTTCTGGTTAGGCGACAGAGTTGGCTGCACAAAAGACACATGAATAAGATGTCGAAATTATCACAAGTCAAGCTTATGCAAGTGATCAAAAGTGCAAGGTAATTACCAGTTCATCTCTATCTTCTATCTTACGCTTAAGAGTAGGATATTTAAGCAAGGGATATGATTTCAAGTCATCTTTGGAGGGAGTTGTGCACGTTCCCTTCGGAGAAGCCATGAAATCCTTATATAACTTTATTTGGCCGTTCCAAAACCGTCTGCATGCTTCGGTAATCGATGGTGTTCTATTTCCCAGGATAAACAACAAGTGGCTGAGTAATTTGGTATGAGCTCACTTATATTCTTGGGAGGAGCGCCTCGACATGACGGGACGTCCTGGTCGAAGCTCATCTGACGAGCTCCTCAGTCGATATTATATGCGTTGACTGTAAAGTTTCCTGCTTCATTGATACCAATGAGGTGACAACTACAACAACTTATCATGAAAATCTTCTCTGCTTCAGTAGGAGGCCCTTCTAGATAAAGAGTCTTTACTGGAGTCTTACTTGAAGTATCACCGAATGATCGAAGTTGAGCCACACCATTGGAAATTGAAGTCCATGGACGGAAAACCACCGCTTTCTCGTCATCCATAAGTTCAAGAAAATCCTTCGAAGTAGATTTATTCATCCAGCGAACGATTCGAGCATGATCTAACAAATTCAAGAGCAATTGTTGCCTGCATAAAAGGAGTTGACTCAGATATACCCGCAAGCCAGTAGAGTAACAGTGGACTGTCAAGTGTGAAGATGAAGTCTTATCGACTAGTTCATCAACATATGCTCACCCTGGAACACTCACGGTTCCATGCTGCGCAGGGGACTAAATGTTGATGGTGGTTTTTTGGCAAGGAGGTCACAAGAGTAATTTTGCACCAATTTCTGGCATCTTGGCGTCGTCAGGTGAATGACTCAAGGCAAGGTATGAATTTATTTGCAGTAGGGATACGATAATTGGCCACCATGGCCATATTTTGATTTTTTATGGTCTACATCCCATATATCCCTAGCCTACGCGGCCATCCGCCCTAGCCTACACGACCCCTAGCCTACACGGCCACCTCCTAACTCACGCATCCCATTCTAGCTCACGCTGTCACACATCCCATCCTAGTCCACGCATCCTATCTTGTCCTGGCCCACGCGGCCATCTCATCCCATGTTGTTGCGGGACTAATAACAAGGCCCCACTTTATTTGGTTGGCCATAACCTAATGTCATGGTCCCACTTTGTTGGCTTGGCCGTAGCTTAGGCTACGACCCCACTTTTATAGCTTGGTCATGGTTAGCACCATGTCCCACTTTGTTGGCTCGACTGTAGCTTAGGCTACGACCCCAATTTTATAGCTTGGTCATGGTTAGCACCATGTCCCACTTTTTGGCTTGGCCGTAGCTTAGGCTACGACCCCACTTTTATAGCTTGGTCATGGTTAGCACCATGTCCCACACTTTTGGCCTGCCACGTTCTTACCCTGGCCGTGGCAAGAGCCACGACCCCACTTTTATCCCTTGGGCGTGGCTCGTGCCACGGCCCCACTTTTATGGCTAGGTCATAGCTCATGCGATGACCCCACTTGTATTACTCGGCCATAGCTCATGTTATGGCCCCACTTCTTGTCACGGCCCCACTTTTACCTCTTGAGCCACGACCCCACTTTTATCCCCTGGCCGTGGCTCTTGCCATGGCCCTACTTTTATTACTTGGTCATAGCTCTTGCTTGACCCCACTTTTATTGCTTAGCTGTGGCTCATGCCACGGCCCCACTTTTATAGGTTGGCCATAAAACACTACTATGACCCACTTTTATCACACGGCTATAGCTTGAGGGTCCCGCTTCTTAATCCTAAGTCATCTTTACTTGTAGGGTAGGTCCCTCTTTACCCTTCTAAGTCCTAATTGATTATAGATTCCATAACGTTGTGGTTTCCTAATCAAATTCGGAAATATGCCAGATTACAAATTACTTCAAAAAACTATTGATACGGTCTAATCCATAAGGATTCAGGAGAAACTTCCTTCATGAAAGTTGTTCATCTGCGAGTTTCCCATGACATACTAAAATTTCATAATTTTTTAGAAATATAGGCTGGCCTGGGAGATTTTTAGAGTAAGTGACGTGCAAACTGTCTAGAAATTTGAATATGACCTAACGTTATGGTCCATCCCTATACACCCTATAGCAGACTTCCTACTAAGATTATTATGCTATGCAATATAACTTATTATCATTCATGTATCCTATCTTTAGGTCTTGAATTATCAATGCTTATGCATTTTTTTGGTATGGCTACGCTGTGTTAGCATAACTCGCATTTTATTCATGATTATAGACTTGCTTCTATAATCAGTGCTACATTTCTTATCATGGCTCATGGATATGACTTATATCATTTTAGGCATTCATATGTCTATATTACTCAGGGAATTGGTGCATTATATGCCACAAGCCAATCTCTCATATTTAAGGCATGCGAAGAGTCATATTTACTTGACTATTGCCACAGAGGGTTGCTGAAATCCCCTCAGTCTAAATGGCGATTGCATAGCTCAATCCTTAGACTATTCTCATTGGTTTAAATGGTGATTGCCCGACTCAATTCTTAGACCAAGCCTAAAAGAGATACACAAGCTTATCGCTTAATTCTCTATTTATATGCAAAGTCCTGAGTTTACCAATAAATGGTACGACTTGCACTTAGTCAGCTTTGACTTAACAAATATTCAATACTTAACAAATCTTACGAGAATCAAGTAAGTTACATGGGGGAATATTCTTTAGGGTTTTGGTTTGGCGGTCTACGACATGTGTGATTGCAATGGCTTAATCACTCAACAGGAAAGAATCTAAGTCGTGTGAACGTTGCTAGAAAGATGGGATGAGAAAGTGGGCTGTTACTCTTCCCTAATATTAGGCGCAAGACTCTTAACAGTTGGCCCTACTTACTCCACACTCCCACTCTTCCACTTCTTCCACTTCTTACGAGATCAGTTGGAATTATATTGTTATAAATAGGTCACTCGACCAGTTTGGAAAACAAGTTCAACAAGTTCATCAGAACAAATAGTTCAATTCAGTACAGTACAATCAATTCATCTCATCGATAATTGATTAACTCTTCTCATTCATCATTCAATATCTAGTGAGAACTGAATATCCATTCTTTTAGCAATTTTATTTACAACATCACAGAAATCATAGCAATTCTCTGATCTCATCTTTCTCGGCTTCCCTCCCTTAAACCAACCCTATTTCCTCTTCTTGTAACTGAAGCAATACTCGAACGGCCATTTCTTGGTTTAGGCGAGTGTTGTTCGATCTTGACCTCTCGAATACCATTACAACTTCACACTTTACCCCTCAGATCCTCTTTATTGTTTTACACCTAAAACACTAGTAAATCTAGAGAAGAAGTTTGTGAGGTAACCATCGTGTTGCAAAAGCAAGCTTAGTGAGATTCTGAGGTGAAAGAGAGAATTGTAATATTGTCTTGTTCATAATCTAGTGAAGATATATTTCTTCGTAAATCTGTTCTTGTGTCTACGTTTTACCTATCTTTCGTCTATTATTATTTCGAATTCCTCTCTAATAACTCTAGTCATCAAGAGTACGGAGATCAAACGTATCTATATCAAACGATTCTCTCACAAATTTGTCAGAGTAAACAACCGTTCGATAAGTTTATTTCAAACACTGATTCAAGACAGAAAGAGAATTCCAATTTTCCTGAATCGTTCGATGAGAGTGTTGGAATACACCGACTAATTCTAACCGAAATACATTCAACTTCTGTCCATTTTTTTTTGCACATAATCGGCGTTTGTGTACATTCACATACACCAATTATGTTACAAGAATTTAGTGACTTGAAATGCCTTTAATCGGAAATGAAATGTGTATATGTGCACCAATTTTAGGGTTTTAAATTTCAGAGCAGGAAAAGCGGAATCAACGTATGTGGATTGCTTGTTAGACTGATTATTTTCCGTGTCCCTTTCAGAACCAAGAACACAAACTATAATCGACATATATCACTCAGATCATACGCTAATTATGGGTAACTCAAATTCATGATTTTCGATTTTTTTTTTCTTTTTTCTTGTTTTCATGTTTTTTTTTTTCGGAATTGAAAAGGGTCATATTGAAGGAAAAACGTAATGTACAACCTAGGAACAATTCATACACTCAACTAAATGTGCAGAATTGTATCCCAATGAACCAAAATTTGACTTACACTATAACCCCTAAACAAATCACTATCAGAAAACCTCAATGTAGTTGTCTGGTTTATAAGCAAAACAAGTTCTTCCACTTCCACAAGCCTTCTACCATACACTCTGCTATTACGCTCCTTCCACAGATGCCAAATGACTGCATATATAACCTTCCATCACACCTCCTTTGCTTTACCTTCCATGTTATTCAGCTTCCAGGTTTCAAAATGCTGCCGTACAGTCCTGCTAACCACCCAGTCTAGCTTAAAGCCTTTAAGAAAATTTGACTACACTTTATAAGCATACTTATAGGTAAGAAACAAATGATCTACAGTCTCTACTTCCTTCTCACAGAACAAACACAAATCACTTTGTACTTGGTACTCATCTATGCACCAACATGCATCTTGTTGGCAATGAATTCTGAAACATAACCCAAATAGTGAAACTGACCTTTGGTGGAATGTTTTTCTGCCATAAGGATTGAACAAAATCACTCTCCACCTGATTAACCAGTTGAGCTTCATAACATCTCTTCACTGAAAAGTCATCAAATATTGTAACTATATCTTCATTGTCATTCAAACCATGAACAAGCCCCAACTCATTACACAACAAATCCCATTCCACCTGCTCATTAACCCTTTATCTTCTAGTTGTATGACACTGCAATCTTCCTTCCACCACCATTGCACAAACTGTAGCCTGCTTGTCTTCAGACACCTTAAAAATAGCTGTAAATCTCTCCATTAATGGACCATTAGCAGTCCACTTATCCATCCATAACCTTAATGATCTCCCACTATTCGACTGACCCTTTGTATGTTCAGCCAAAAATTCCCATGATTTTAGGATGTTTTTCCACATACTCATCCTTTGAATACTATCATAATATGTTGGCAATTGCACTTGTTCTTTATTCTTCATCTTCTGTTGCACCACTCTTTTCCACAATGTTGGTTTCATGTTTGTTTAGTTATGATTTAATCCAAATTAATTAAAACTAGTTAACCTTCTCTTGCAACAAAGTTACGCCTTGGTTGGGAAGAAATCCGAGGCGTAAATTGTGTTTACGCCTCAATTTCTAGGTTTAACCAAGGCGTAAGCCAAAACCCAACTCACACAAATCTGCGTACTAACGAAGATTACAAGCAACAATATTACAAGCAAAGGTATACAAGAGTGTTGGAAGTTTGTTCCTCCTCATATTCTTCTCAATCCTTCTCTCTTTGGAGATCTTTAATTTTGGGTTTGAGTTAACTACTCTTTTCCATCTAACAAAAAATGCAGTGTAGATTCCGGATAGTAAATCTTGTTGTTGTAATCAATTGGAGTCTCTTGTAGCTCGAAATTGGTGTTTGAATCACTTATTTTGGTTGACTGATTCAAAATCCAGGGATTTTGAAGACAATTTTTTCTCTCTCTCCTTCTTCTCTCTCCTTCTTCTCTCCCACTAAATTTATAAAACAAAATGATTTTTCTCTCTAAATTTTTTATTAACTTAACTATATAGATTATGCTAATCATGATTAATTAATGATAATCAAACACTAATACTAATTTTAATTTAAAGGCTAAACCTGTTCATTTTATAAGGGGTTGTAGGTTTTATTTTTAGATATGCAGTCCCAAAGAAAAAACTGCAGCCCAAACAACGCTTTTTATAAATCATGCGTGGGGTGGATATCAACAGTTTTGCTTGTATGACCCATTGATTACAGTGAGTGATAATGATTATCATTAACCAATATACTGTAATCACTTGGAAGTTTCTAATTAAGTGATTAGCCACCGCATCAGCCATGTGATCCCATACATTAGGGTGACGTCACGAAGGACGTACGATGACGTATGTCCACTTGTAGTTTGAATATATATGTTGCTTCTACTTGCTTATCATTTTCAACTCAATTATTAGATGGGTTTTGTTATCTTGTGCACCCATGCACAAGATAACATCCAATGATTAGCATTGGAGAGAGTAAACAAATATAAACATTAGGAGAGAAGGTGCAACATTTAGTGGATTGTTTAAATCTCTCTCACTTTTATTGTTTAAAATATGTAAAACTAACACCATCTCTCCTAATGTTGCACCTTCTCTCCTAATGTTTATATTTGTTTACTCTTTCCAATGCTAATCATTGGATGTTATCTTGTGCATGGGTGCACAAGATAACAAAACCCTTATTAGATAAACCCCAAAAACATAGTAGTTTGATGGATATTAATTAACTATGTTGACAAAAATATTTATTTAAGAGTACACACAAATTGATCCGGACACCACAGAAATTAGTTGGTAAGGCGGTGTGTCGTATGAAGACTGCGGAGCCATTTTAATTAGTTTCTAGTTAATGAATCCAATCTAGTTGTCTACCAAATAAAAGAAAAATATATATATATATATATATATATTTCACCTTGGGCAAGATGGTAGAGATTATTTATTTATTTGGTTGTTTAATACTCCTAATGGAGCTTATTCATCAAACAATTCTATAAGAGTAGTTTTGAACTTAATTAGATCAAACAATATATTTTTGTTTTTTTTGAGTGTTAGCGGTTCCTATGGAAGGAACAAACCCAAAATCTGTTCATTTTGGTGCCATTATGGAATGAACAAACACCCAAAATGGTCTGGCAAAATGTTGGTTTGCACGGTGAGGTCTACGAACATCCGAGCGGCACCTCTAGGCCGTCAGGCGCAAATTAGGTCGATCGGCACTAGTTGAGCCGTTCGGCACAAGTTGTGCCGCCAAATACTAAAAAATAAAAAATCAGTTTAAACATTTTTATTATTTTTATTATTTTTAATTTTTTTAATTTTTTTATTACTTAGCGGCATATCTTAAGCCGCTCGACAAAACTTGTGCCAGCGGCGGCGGTAGTAAGCCGCCCAGCTGATTTTACGCCGCTTTATAGCCTTTCCATAGTGGCAAACACAGTTTGCTCGTCCACCTGGCAGGACAAAGGGAAAATATTTATCCCATCCACGGGAACTAGTGAAGGGGTCTAAAATTAAGAAGACGAATTGAAAAATTAGTTGGTGTAAATTTTGAGTTGTCTTTTCCAACTAGTGAAGAATTTAAAATGATATATTTAATAAAGGGTATTTTTTTAATTATATTAATAGAATGAAGGTCTAACAGAAAGTTTCGATAACGTTATCTTTTAGATCTAACGGACTGAGCAGATCTAATGCTTTGGAGGTCAATTATATATATATAGGTCTTGTTCTACGATGATACTCAAAAATCGGCGGAGTTCTTCACGGAGAGATAGCATGGCATCTATGTTAATGGTATGGTCCTAGTTAATGGACGTCATTAACTAGACCATAACATTTGATGAGATTACATGGTAAGAGAAAAGTCTTGAATCCCAAGTGGCCATCTTTTTAAGATCTTGACTTCTAGCAGTGTGTGCCATAGGTAAAATCGCCACCATTTGGGTTGTACTGCTATTTGGACGACCATCTAGCTACCATCAAAATCTGTCAGCCAGCTAGCCCAGTCAGTCGGCCAGTCAAGTTTGCCAGTAAGGTCCATCAATCAACACGTAATCAATTATCAAAGTCAACCAATGGTCAAAGTCAAAGTAAATTGCCGGTCAATGATTAAAGTCCACTCAATATGTACGCCCTATCGAGGTCCAGTACGTACAACCCATCCGGTCCCAATCTGTACGGTCTCGTTCAGTTCCACTTTCTCTCCAAAGAAATTCGTCCCTGGAGTAGGCACAACAATGACCAAACCACGTTAAATACGTGTATTACCTTTAATTCGTGCTATATCCATATTACAACATCATCATCAACACCTATGTTTTGGGTGACTAGTGTTGGAAATGCTCTTTGGGATGAAATTCTCTAATCGAGAATTTAAAATCTCATGTGTCATAAGGAAACAAAACTTTTTAAAATTGTGGGAGTTACTCTAATATGTGGACATCCTTCTGGAAGTAAATGACAGTTTCCACATGATAAAAATGCTTTTAAAGACAAAAAAAAAAAAAAAAAAACTATTGTTTTAAACAAGTTACCTCAATCGTAATCTCACAAGATTTCCATAGAAATTAGACCGCGAATGTGTGGTTTCAAGAGATATTTAACATTTTCTTCTAGAATTTTCGGTTCATAAAAATGTAAAAAAATCAAATTTATATTTTTGTTATTTCATTGTACGATCCATGTCAATTAGGTTATCGAGAATTCAAATTTTATTAAGGACAACACTCAATATTGTTGTCCAACACATCCATCAAATTCTAGTTGCGCAGTGTCTTAGAGAAGTTAAATTGTAAATTGACTAATAATGGAGTTGCTTGGCTGAGTTGTGGAGGCAAAAATCATCTTGTATAAGTTAATTTTTTGAAGTTTGTTTGGGGTCATTTGTTTCTTCCAAACAGAAGTTTAGCACATTTATTGCTCTTTTCTTTCATTGTGAGGGTTTCTTAGAGGCAATCTTTCTTTTGCAATTCTTTTGTGTTGATCAATAGTGAAAGAAACAAAGACAATAAACTCGTCCAATCTTTAACGGCTTGCCTTATACTGCTTTATAACACCATTTTTCTCTGATTTTACCGGTTAAAGGGATAGTGTGAAATATAGTGTTAGCAACAGTACTATATTACTCTAATTGTTATCCGATTTCTACTCACATTTGAGATTGTATGGTCCGTCCTTCTTCTTTGACGTCATTGTAAAAGATCGTTGTAACTTGTAATCACCTTACTCAACGACTCATAGTTGAATGTTCCAAGATTGTTACATGGGTAACAATTTACTTAGGAGTCACTGAACTCCATATAAAACAGAACAATCTAAACTCTATATAAAACAAAACACCCTTCACCATTAAATTGGTAATCCCCTAATTTCTTACTACTAATAAAGCATGTTTGGTTTCAAAAAATTCTTTTCAGAAATCAAATGGATTCGGTCTCATACCCCAGGGGAAGGTAATCACAGAAAGAAAAGAAAATGAGCTCTTTTATTTTTCAGATCACTTGGGCGGGGGGAAGAAAAAGAAAAGTAAGCGAGGAATGACGAGTAAATGCATGTGTGATGTGAATCTTATGGGAAGGCCTCTTATCCTTGACCTTTCTACGATCCAAAATCCCTTTTTGCGTACTTGACGGCTATGTTGGATGGTTGAAGCCAATTAAAATATCGCACGTACAAATAAAAATCTCTAACACCAAGTTCTAGATATCTCATTTAAACCTTTGACATTTTTAACTATCTACAGTACTACACATATTTTCCGATAAATAAAAGGGCATATTTGTTTATAGTAATTTTACAGCAAATCATGTTACTTGGCTCAGTGTCACGCTTGAAGACAATAGTTGTTAAATTCTTTTTGTGTCACCATAAAAAAAAGTTCCATTAATAACTTTGTTTAATTCTTAACTTTCCTCTCTAATATTCAAACCAAGGCTATTAATGGGTACCATTTTGTTGGGGCATACCATTCTCCACTGAGAGCAAGAACAGAAATGAAAGGGTGTATTTTCTTTACCTGCATTTTGTTGGATCCACTTCCCGCGAAAACTCAACTTCTTTACCTGCAATTTCATAGTCCGAGTTAGTGGAAAATTCTCCTTATCCTAATTATTGATTAAAGTGGGTGTATTTTCGGGTTAAAAACAAAAATAGTAGTCGAGTATCGGGAATTTGTTGTCGTTAATTGGCGACATGGACCAATTAGCGCGTCATACATATATATATATATATATATATATATGTATACATATATATTCTCTCGTTTTGGTCTTAGGCTGCAAGTCAAACGGAAAGATCTGTACTAGTCTATGTTCAAAGATTGAATAAACAAAAACGTGACAAATGATCCACCTTGAATCTTCAATTATGTCAGTTTAGCTCTTTCTTTTTAATACTCCTCTACTCAGTTTCTCAGAGAGTTCAATTTCTTTGGTTACAATTTTTGGTTTCTATTTCTTGCCAGAGTTTGCAGATTATTTCCATACTTTTTTTCTCTCAAGGCTTTGTTTTTAGTAGGTACCTTTTCTGGGGTTTTGGTGTGTGCTGTAATTGGTCGGCATTTTTCTACATCTTGCCTATCTGGGGTTTTGGTTTCAGTTTCAAATAAGTGGACAGAATAGTACTAGTGGGTTATTCTTCTTCTTGAACAAGCTGCATTTTTTCTTGGGAAAATCTGCAATCGTTAAAAGAATAGTTACTGGGTTTGTTTTGTCTCTGTTTTACAATAACATCTGGGTTTGTTTTGTCTCTGAAATTTTCTTGAGAGAGAGGAAGAAAGAAATGAGTGGAGTTAGAAGAAAAAAGTTGCAACTAAGTAAGATCTATGCTTTTCACTGTGGGAAAGCTTCATTTGTAGAAGATCATTCACAGATTGGAGGACCTGGATTTTCAAGAGTGGTTTTTTGCAATGAACCGTATAGTTTTGATGCATCATTAAGGAATTATGGAAGTAATTATATTAGAACTACAAAGTATACAGTTGCTACATTTTTCCCTAAATCTTTGTTTGAGCAGTTTAGAAGAGTAGCAAATATTTATTTTCTTATTGCTGCTTCTCTATCTTTCACTCCTCTTTCTCCTTATAGCCCAATTAGTGCTGTTCTTCCTCTTGTTGTTGTAATTGGTGCTACTATGATTAAAGAAGCTGTTGAAGATTGGAGAAGAAAATCACAGGTATTTACTAATAATCATTTCAGTTCCATTTCTTATTATTTTAATTGAATTTTTCTAAGTTGAGTTGACTTAAGAAGATCACTAAGGAAATTTATGAACTTAAGTTGCTTGATTTTTTTCTTCCTGACAGTTCTGAATTCAGCTGACATATAAGTTAGATACTAATCAGACACTTCAGTTAATGAGTCACTGTTCATCAATTTCTGAAAGTTTACTATCTTTGGATCTAGAGGCTAAATTTATGCTGTCCCTGATTTGGTTCATTTTGGTTAGTATTTAAGTCTGGTTCATCATTTACTATTTTGAAGGATAAGGAAGTGAATAATCGAACAGTTAAAGTACATCAAAGTGATGGTGTTTTTGATTATACTACATGGAAGAATCTAAGAGTTGGAGATGTAGTGAAGGTGGAAAAGGATGATTATTTTCCAGCAGATCTCCTGTTGCTTTCTTCAAGTTATGAAGATGCTATATGTTATGTGGAGACCATGAACCTTGATGGAGAGACGAATTTGAAAGTCAAACAAGCATTGGAGGTAACTTCAAACTTAGTTGAAGACTCTAGCTTTAAAGATTTCAATGCAGTGGTTAAATGTGAAGACCCAAATGCAAACCTGTATACTTTTGTTGGAAGTATGGACGTCGAAGAACAGCAATATCCACTTGTACCTCAACAACTTCTACTTAGGGATTCGAAGCTTCGGAATACAGATTATGTCTATGGGGTTGTCATCTTCACCGGCAATGACACAAAGGTTATGCAGAATTCAACCGACCCACCATCCAAGAGAAGCAGAGTTGAGAAAAAGATGGACAAAGTTATATACTTCTTGTTCGCTATCTTGGTTTTGATGTCTTTCATCGGTTCAATTTGGTTTGGGATTACAACAAGCAAAGACCTAGTAAATCGCAGGATGAAAAGGTGGTATCTTAGACCGGACAACACAACGGATTACTTTGATCCTACAGATGCACCCTTTTCTGCAATTCTTCATTTTCTAACAGCCTTGATGTTATACGGGTACTTAATCCCGATTTCGTTGTATGTCTCAATCGAAATCGTGAAAGTTTTGCAGAGTACCTTCATCAACCATGACCTTCACATGTACCATGAAGAGACTGATAAACCTGCACATGCCCGCACATCGAATTTGAATGAGGAACTTGGCCAAGTTGATACAATTCTTTCTGATAAAACAGGAACTCTAACCTGCAATTCTATGGAATTCATCAAGTGTTCTGTAGCTGGAACGGCTTATGGCCGTGGGATTACTGAGGTTGAGAGATCAATGGCTAGACGAAAAGGATCACCATTAGCTTATGAGGTGGAAGATGATGAGGAGCACAATATGGAGGATCCTACAGATAAGAAACAATCTATTAAAGGGTATAATTTTAAGGATGAAAGAATTGTGAATGGCCAATGGGTTCACGAGCGCAGATCAGATGTCATTCAGCAGTTCTTTCGTTTATTAGCAGTATGTCACACTGCCTTACCTGAAGTGGATGAAGAGAC
>JAJJMA010068657.1:5384-26020 GCA_023529015.1 Papaver nudicaule
CATCGAACTAAAAAGGCTGTAAACGCCGAGGCAAAAAACGCCATAGGTTGTAAACGCCGAGGCAAAAACACCATCGAACAAAAAGACCTCGCTTAGCAGGCACAGAGCTGATGCTCATATAAGTCGTAAGGGCCCTACGAGTTATATGGCACGGTCCTCTACCCACAAGACACCCCGTTAGCGGTGGGCACCTTGAATCAAGGCTACATAAGCCGATGATACAATCGTACCCACTACCAAATGACCACGAGGACTTCACGTCCTCGGGCGTCGAGGGGACGATAAATGGGATTAACATCTACCTATAGAGGAAGATGGAACCCCGAGGTAGCTGCCTCGCTCTGGAAATAAGGAGCGAAGTACGCAGTCGAGGGACCTCTCTAAAAAACTGAGCCTCAGAGGGGGGCTGTTAAAGATTCGAAGGGGTCGAACTTTAGGCCGCGATAAGAGAAAAGTGCCATGTCTAAGCTCCATCCTTGACCGGCACTCCCCCATTGAGTTACTTTATTATTGAGAAACGGGGCATCCATTTTAGCGCTCTTACATCTACTTAGGCTAAAGGTTATCAGGGCACTACCATGCCCTCTAGGAAGATAAGCAAATATCTTCGGTACCTACCTAATGTGTTAAGACAAAGCTGATGCTCGCGACATCAATAGCCAGTGTTTTGCTTGAAACCAGTGCGAGTAACTTAAAGCCTTTGGGAAGGGTGATCCGTACGCCCCCACTAGCTTGGTCACTTTCTCCTACATCGAAGTAAGCCCCGAAGTTGCACCTCGAGAAGCTATAAGAGCCATTTACAAACAATAGCCTTCAAGCCAGAGTAAATAAATAGTAAACCAAAAAGCAATGGTAACGGAGAACAGAATAGCATCAAGGGATGGAGAAAAACAACAAATAAACAAAAATGATATCCAGCACACAAAAAGTAGCAACAAGAAATCAAAGTTGGAAGAGGGAACACACTCCCTATTTTACAAATCATTCCACACAGTATCATCGGAATTACAAAAATACCCTAGGGATTCTCTCGGGGCGAAACCACAGGTTCACTACCCTTATCAGAGGCATCAATGAAACCCACCTCCTTCGGCTTATCGCCAGAAAGCTCGTCGTCCATCTTCGGCCTCTCACCACCACTTCCATCACCTTCTGGCCTCTCACTGATGATTCTATCAGCTGTACTTAATCCCTGGGGATCAAAAACATCACCCTCCTTTTGCTTTAAATTAACAGATTCGTCACCTTCAATCCCCAACCCATCATCAGCATCGTTATTCACTTCTTGGAAATTCTCTGCAAGCCTCGCCTTTCGCAATTCGACAATTACTAACTCAACATCATCGGACGAAACAAGATCTTTATCAGACTCCAGCAAAGCGTCAGGATCATTCAAACCGTTATGATAATAGGGCGGTCGCATACCCAAATTCCTAAACAGATATCGACCATGTTCACGGCTAAACAAAGCAGTGCGCTCCCCCTCCCCTTGGATATGGTTTTTAAGTTGTAAAGCCTATTTGTTTAAAGAAGAAATCTTGACATCCTTCTCCTCGCACAAACCACGAGATAGACGTAACTCCTTATCAAGTTTCAAAGCTCGCTCTCTCTGAACATCAACATCTCGTAAAAAGCTATCCCGCTCGGATGTGGCAACCTCAAGGCGTTTTTCCAGCCCCTTCACATTTTTCGTAAGACTACTCTTCTCTTGTCGTAAAAGCTGGTTGTCCTCGCTAAGTCGAGAAATCTCAAGACCTTGGGCACTAATGAGATCGAGCAAGTACCTCCCATGATATTTTTGCTGAAAATAAGATAAGAGCAAAATCAACAAACATACAAAAACATGCCTACGGGCAGAAACAACCAAGAAATAAACTCACAGCTTCTACGAATGATTGATGATAAGCAACTGCAGAGGCAACATAATTTTTATCCAAAGAGCCAGAGAAAACTTGGGCAAGAAATCCGGACACTGAAGGATCTAAAGGGTGATTTTGAGGATCCCTCGAATGAACTTTCAAAAGATTAGCTAGATCATCATCATGTGGACTAAGGCGAGGGTTCTGCTCCACAAAATTCTGAGTCTCGGGACCCAAGCACGGTCGCTGACCGAAGGCGCTAGGAATCGAAGGAGCATTCACAGCAGTTGATGGAAAACCCAAAGAAGGACCAATATTGGACCCATACTCATTAAAATTCATTTCTGGTTGACCAGGATGGGAAGCATCACTAGCAGAAGAGAAACGTCCCTGCGAGGGTACCACAATTTGGGGGTTCTGCATCCCAGCGGCTCCATGACTAAGATTATCTTCCCTCCTTAACCTCCTTAAAGTCGGAAACCTCTCATCTTCGGTCTCCTCATCATCCACCTCTTCCGAAAGAACGATAGTCGGACCAGTTGGGCTTCGGACAACAACCTCGGTTGCAGGACTAATAGCTTTTGCGCCTTTCTTCTTCGCAGCCACAGTTTTCCCCCTTTTTCGATTCGGATCACACAGGGTAAAATTCGCAGCGCCACCATCACCGGTTAATACATCGCTCTGCTAACAAGCAGTCAATTTATCAGGCTCTAAACAGAGGCAAATATCCATACCTATCGCATAGCTGAGGCAGGAAGTGTTTATCACCTGACCAATTTCCCCCTTTCCAGCAGGCACTGACTTCGAAGATCTTCTTCTTTTCTTCGAATCATCGCCTTGGTCTGAAACTCTTTGGCTTCTCACCTTCGCTTGCTCCGCTTTCTGAAAAACAAAACATATGGATAAGAATAACCTAAAAAGAAGAATAACCAAAAAATTCAGCTACCCCTCACCTTCAGTTTGGCCTGAGCAATCCTTTCTTGAGACTTGATACGCTCCTCTTCGGAGAAGTGAATGTTATAGAAATCAACAACAGGGAAATCATGTCCATCTTCAAACTTCTTACGCTCGATGCTCCCCTTTTTGTCCTTATAACCATAGAGGACAGGCCCTTCGATGAGCACAGGCTTCGAAAACCACACCTCATCACTAGAATGGCGAAGGTGTGTATTCGTTTTGGACCCCGAAAGATCTACGTCACCGAGGGCATGAGAAGAATCGGCCACCTTACTTAAACTCACGCTCCAGGGAGCCTTCTCTTTAAGCAAGGATTTTTCCACCTTGTAATACTTGAAGAAATTATCAGCGGACCAGAAATCGGGAGTGTGTTTGAGTTCCTCGGGAAGCTTCTTGTAGTAGTACGACCTACCTTCCGAGCGAGCGACCCATTCACTGATGACTCGAATAGAGTTTCCATTCAGTTGCATCACTCCGCAGGGAGGAGTAATTTTGGAGTAAATCGCATAGAAAAAAGATTTGACGGATTATACAAGGGAATAGGTAGACCGGCGCCGAGTTGTTCGCCGGAAACGATTAATCTTCTACTGCCACACTCGTGAGTAGAAAGAAGTTCCGGGGATAGAATCCCCTTACCTAAACTTTTGCAAGAAAAAAGAGACGAATCAAACCCGTAAATACACGCCCTTTCTTCCCAACCAATTTTCTGAGGATCTACCATTTTGTAAGGCAACACTTTGACAGGAGAAGCGTTTGCAGAGGCGCTGGCAGAAGCACTCGCAGAAGCCTGAAGCAGAAGGAAAAATTAAAATTAAAAGAAAGTATATATATAGAGAAAATAAAGATCAAACCCGATGACGGAAACAAAAAACTTCGAAAGCTTACCATGATCAAAGGAAGGATACAAAAGAATGAGATTCAAGCGCTTCGGAAAGCAATATAGAAAGCAAAGAAATGAGAGAGGGAAGAAGAAGCGAGAGAAAGCAAATTTAAATAGGGAAAAGATGGAACCGATACAGCAGGTAACATGTAAGGCGAGGATTTCGAAAAGTACTCCAAGTTACGTGTGTCAGTTAGAAACCGAAAGGAGGACACGTGTCGAAGGAGGCATAACGCCAAGGGTTTTCTTCTCCAAACCTCCTCGATCTTTGGATAAGAAAAGAGGCAAACTGTAGAGGGTAAAACCCCTCGGGACACGTGTCTCGCATCCAAGGAACCTGACCATTCCAAAAGGATCGGCAGCGAAGCCTCGGACTAGACCAAAGAGGAAGAGAAGCTATACGCGAACGAGGTGAAGACTTGGAAGGAAAAGATTCGAACCGCACCAAAAGACCGAAGCCCCAGAATCAACCTCGGAGCGCCACCGAATAAACCGCCTTACTCGACAAGGACTGACACCACCACGATTGAGTCTCTTGTCTTTATTAGTTGTAAACCACCCAAGCTCGGCCTATATAAGGCGAGCTTGGAAAACTTTGTAAGGGTTGAATTCTTTCTGGATAGAACCTAAGCGGCAAGAGTGGGATTAGGTCTGTATCTCCTCTGGTTCCTTAGGGTTATATTATGTGTAATCACAACATTGAAATACATACAAATCTTTATACATTTGGTCTTAGATTGCTGTTATTATGTTATCTTCGGTATTGTTCTTATGGTCCTCGCACCATTGAATCTCGTTTTAAGTTACTGTATGTATGAGTAGATCTGATGGATATGGTACCTTATGAGCCTATGCAGATTTTCTACTCGTACAAAAAAAGTGTCAAGTTTTTAGAAAATCAGGGCTTAAGATAGTTTGTTAATCATGTTTTAATTAATTTGATTATCAATTTAATTTAGTTTAGTTAAGTTAAACTCTAAACATAAAGGGCAAATTTGGTATTTAAAAAACATTACATAGGGGGGAGCCAAAATGCTATGTGGAGCCAATTATTCGAGGGCTTCAGTTTTTTTCGAAGCCCCAGAATCACGACTAATAATTCTATAAATCATGGTTTGTAGGTTAACAAGTACTGTACTAGTTACACAAGAAATAAATGCGTAAAGGGAATAATGATTTGAGCATATCGCCATGGAACTAGCTAGATAGAAATCTAGTAGATTTGAATGCGCGACTCTTAAGGCTTAGTCTTATGGTGTCCAGTCTAGTATACTAGACTGGACAGCCACGTTAGATAGTAAGGGAGGGGTGGTCTTATGGCGCGGAGAGATTGGACGTCCAGTCGCTGAACCATTCAGCGCTCAGCACTGAACCATTCGGCGTTTCCGAATAACGCTGAATGGTTCAGAGCTTGACCGTCAACACCAGGTCAAAGCGCTGAACGGTTCAGCGCAAAAGATTTCTGCTACAAAATCGACAGGAGCCCTTTCTCCCCCATTTTCTCTTCTTCTTCTCTTCTTCTCCACCCAAACCCTATAATGCGTACTCAAGATCTCCGGGTGTAGATTATATTTCGTTGATTCCCTCCGTGAGATTGATCTACGTTCAATTATCTATCATTTGCCCCAAGTTTCACTCATTTTCACTCACAATTTTCACTAAAGGTATGATGTTTAAACATTAGGGTTTTATTTTACTTGATTTTTGATTTTGATTGTATTTTGATGAAATTGATGTTTTATGTTATCTTAGTTTGATACTTTGGATGAGATGTGAACAAAATTTCCAAGTGAATTGATATTTAGATTTTTTTACATTTAATTTAGGGTTCAATTTAGGTACATTATGAAAGGAATATTGAGAAGAAAATTGTTCAAAGGTCTTCCGGATGATGACGATGAATTTGAGGAGACTGCTCTAGTAGTGACTGCGCTAATGGAGTCACAAAGGAGGCAAACAATACACCAACCTGTCCCGAATGTAGTCAAGAGTCGTCAAAGGGTGCATAGAACTTGTGTAGATGCCGATGCAAGGATGATGCAACAATACTTCAACTACAACTGTGTCTATGGGCCAAAGAAGTTCAAAGGTCGGTTCGCTTTGCCTCGCCCTCTTTTTCTTAGAATTTTAGAGGAAGTTTGTGATTATGACAAAGACTTTCTTCAAAAAGAGGATGCTTGTGGTATTCTTGGCCATAGTCCATATATGAAAATGCTTGCTGTAATGAAGCATTTTAGCAAAGGTCTTGGAGCAGATTCTATGGACGATTACTCACAAATGGGCGCATCCACTATCTACCATTATGCTAAGAAGTTTGTTGATGCAGTTATTTGGATTTATAATAGTCGATACATGCGTCTACCTAATGCTCAAGATACACAAAGGCTTTTGAAAGAAAATGAAGCTCGTGGGTTTCCCGGGATGCTTGGTAGTGTCGATTGTTTTCACTGGGCATGGAGAGCATGCCCAACTAGCCAAGCAGGATCTCACGTGGGCTATAAGAAAGATCCCACTGTTGTTCTTCAAGCGGTGGCTTCATATGATAGGTGGATTTGGCACTCCTATTTTGGTTTGGGTGGGCAGAACAATGACCTAAATGTCCTGCATGCTTCGGGTTTGTTCGATAGACAACTCAATAATGTAGCACCTCCTTGTCATTTTCAAATCAATGGCAAAAACTACGACAAGGGGTACTACCTTGGAGATGGAGCATATCCTATGTATGGCCTTCTTGTGAAGTCATACAAACCAGCCGCCAACAATCGTGAACTTCTCTTCAATCGGTACCAAGAAGCTAAAAGGAAGGACATAGAACGTGCATTTGGTGGTCTGAAGGGAAAGTTTGGTATAATCAGGGCCCCATGTCGTTATTATGCCAAATCGGACATGAAGGCAATTATGAGGGCTTGCTTGATAATGCACAATATGTGTGTTGAGTTGGAATATCGCGATGAAGAATGGGGGATGATCACGGGAGACGAACCTCAACCTCCTATTGAAGGAAATGTAAGGCTACCTCCCCATGTTTTGTACAACCCTGCGCGTTGGTTGGAACTTCGCAAAGAACTCACTACACACATTTGGGAACGACATGGCCTGGGTTATCGCGATGGTGAAGTTCCAGAGGTGGTGGTTGATGATGCCATACCGCTCGAGCACGAGGGTACCACTGGCGTGGATACGGATGAGGATCGCTACAATCAAGGAGATGATGATGATGGAACATTTTATGAGAATGGAGAGTAAACTTGACTCTTTTTGATAATTAGTACTACATTTATTTCTTGTAATAACTCCATAATACTCTTTTTTTCATTCAAGCACGTTAACATTATGCACGTTTACATTAAGTAGAAATTTGAACTACGTTTACAATCGCAACATCGTAACAAGTATTTCATATGCTTCAAAGTGGATGAATTCTCTTCCATAATTTGTTCGGTATAAAACCTTTGCCGCTTCTCGATCATCATTCGAAGTTCGTAAGCAAATTGCATAATCTTTGCACCATCTCTTGAGGGTACACAGGCGGTTTTGGAGTGCCTTCACAGAACGTGGATTAGCATTGGCATTAAGATTCGCGTATTCTTGAGAGATACGTGTCCAAAAATTTTGGCATTTCATGTCTTTGCCGCTAGTGAAATGAACAATTGCTATGCGATAACTTCTCACCAAGGCATTGTCTTCGGCAATTGTGTAAATCCCCGCCATGATTTGAGTTGAGTGTAGAAGAAAAGAATGAAACTTCACAAGTTTGGGGTGAAGAAGTTTAGAGGATGTCTAGACTTTAAATAGTGTGTAGAGAGCTGATCGGCAATTGGCTGATTTTGGTAGCCGTTGTAAAGCGCTGAACCATACAGCGTTTTAAACGTTGAACCATTCAGCGCCTTAAATCCTCAGCCATCAGATCAAAATAAGACCGTTAATTTGAACGGCTAAGAATTCAACGTTGAACCATTCAACGTTTTAAGCGCTGTACTGTTCAGCGCATAAAATCCTCAGCCATCAGATCAAAATAAGACCGTTAATTTCAACGGTTCTGATTTTTTTCCCGTTTGAATCTTCAACAGCTATATTTTCAGGCAGCCTTATAAATAAAGGACTCTTTCTCCTTCAACACTCACACCAAAATCAATTGCTTCTCTTCTTCATTGATTTTCCTCTTCTTCTTCTTCAAAATCTTGTTATTTAGTTCAAAATCTTGTTTTTTATTTGTTTTTTAAAAAAAGATGACTCAATTTAGCATAAAAGAGGATGAAGCACTAATCATGGGTTGGATTATAGCAACAAACAATTCGGAAAAGGGAAAAGATCAAAAAGGTTCAGAATTTTGGAGGAAAATTATGGAGGAATACAATTTGAGATGGAAGGGTACGTCAGTGAGAGATAAAAAGTCTTTGCAAAATAGGTGTAACACGATTAGAAGTGAATGTAAAAGATTTAATACATACATCAGACCCTACTTCCGCCTAAAACCAACCGGACATACCATAGACGATTATGTAAGTATTAGATTTTTTTTAATGTTTTTGTGTAGTTTCAGAAGAACGAGGCACTAATTATTTTTTTTTACAGTATCGGAATGGTCGTCTGAATTATGAAATCCAAGAAAATACAAAATGGAAACATGAACATTCTTGGAGACTCTTGAAAGAATATTGTGTAGACTTCAATCCGGAAATTGGTAATGATGTTGATCCTCCTCAAAACACTCCAAGAACTCAAGGAACTCAAGGAACTCAAGGAACTCAAAACACTCAAGGAACTCAAACCGAACCTGGTCCTTCTCAAAACACCGAAGCTGGTCCTTCTCAAGCACCTCCTGAGAATTTGGAAGGAGATTTTGATGATCTAACAATGAACGGGAGCACACCATCAACCCCTGGTTCTGAAACTGGCTCAGACATATCGCGACGAAGACGTTGGTTCGACCAAATGGATGATGTTAGAGGTATTGGGAGAGAAGCTTCCAAACGAATGGCTCGGGAGGCTAAAGCAGCAGAGAAATCAGATGAAAAAATGGATAAACTCATCCAACTTCTTGAAGAAGCGAAAACACAAAGGGCTTCCAAGTATGAATCGGAAGAAGGGTTCCTCAAGAAGAATTTGGAAATAGAAGAGAGGAACGCGCAAGTTGCTGAGAGGAACGCGCAAGTTGCTTTAATAATGGCACAAACAAAGCAAAGAGAAGCTGATATGAAAATCCTTCGCACACCTCTCAATCAAGTACCAGAAGCTGAACGTCCCCTCTACAAATTATGGAGGAACGAGATACTGATCCGTCATGGCTTGGCTCCTGAGGAATGATTTATGAGTAATTGTTATGTTTAAATTAGAAGTAGAATTTAAATTTCAATGTAATTATTCCTTTGGGGAATACTCATTCGTAATTTTCTCCTAAAAAGTGTAGCGAACACATTACTCGAATGAGCGGATTTAAATTTTAATGTAATCCTTTAAGTTATTAATGAAAATTTATCTTTTAATTTACATATGGTGCAACTTGTATTTGTTTTCTGAATTTTTTGGTATGAAATTTGTTCATTTTTGCATAACCGGTGTTTGTAAATTGGTGGTGTAACGTGAGTGTGAGAAAACAGAGCTAGAAACACGATATATTGCTGAAGGTGTCAACTGGGTGTATGAAAAAAAAGGTCAAACTCGGAAAAGTTATTTTACGCTGAACCGTCCAGCGCTGAAGAAGAACGCTGAACCATCAGCGCTCAGCGCTGAACCATTCAACGTTTTTTCGCTTTTTCAGCGCTGAACCGTTCTGCGTTTCCGTAGTAGCTACTACTTGAACTACTACCAAATGCTAGGAGAGAGAAGTAGTACTACTACTTTAAACCACGCTTTTGGTGAATCTAGTACCCAACTAGTAGCCCCATAAGACTAAGCCTAAACAATAAAGAAGCAAAACGTCAAGCATCTGTTACCAAAAGCATTGATTTGTTGACCCCACCAAAGCAATTGGAATAACACTCATCACGATTACTGCCCAGTTTCCACCAATAATTCAACCTAAAACCAACTAGTATATGTTTCCTTGGGAAGAGAATCCAACATTTAACCTCAAGAGTAACTCTCTCATCTGTAATGCTAACCCAGATTATATATAGTCCCACGTGTCTCCAGCTAATGAATAAAAATAAAAAATCATTTACATACAGCTCTTTCTAGCAGTTCTTCCCTTCCCTTCCCTTCTCTTCCCTTTTCTGTCGCACGTTTCTGATTGCGGAGGAAGTGTTTATCCAAGCAGTCCTTAGATGTATCAGCCTCTTCAGCTATCTGGTCGTTTTCTGTACGACGAAATATGAAGTATCTTAGTACCAAAACAAATCAAATCCAAATGACACGAGCAACAATAAAATCACTCCACTAACTCGCAGTTAGAATTAGGGCATCAGCAGCAATTCCATAATTATGACCCTATGCATATTATATACTAAACTTACATACAGACACCCCAATTTCAATGGTTTCTCAAACAGATAGCCTCAAGCTATGCAAACACCTCAAGTTTATCCAGTATAATTGCTATGCTTAGCATGTGACTCTCATCAAGTTTTGGAAAAAAAAAATGGTCTCCTAGTCTGAACTACGAACTGTGTAACCAATAACCAGCTCACTTTAGTATTGGGATCCAAAGAAACAATGGTGTCTGACTATTCCATGAAGAACAAACCTGCAGTAAACTACCAAAATATCTTAATTTTATGCCTAAACTTGTTTGCTTGATTCCACTGTTAAATCTGGAAGCAACTACAAGTACAACAGATAACTTAATTCACATTGCTTAGGTTTTTGCAAGTGTGCATAAAGCAAAGAATGGTAGTTCCTCAACAAGTTGCTGGTATCGATGGGAAATGTCAAGCTCCAAGAACCAGCACTCGAGATAATTCAACCAAAAGGTTAGTAAGGGTGTTGGAATGAGTTTCATGGTTAAGTTTACTGTACAGTTAGTGTTACTGTTAGAAATAGTGTAACTAGATATTGTTTACCTAACCCTAAAGTGGGTACTGTCGTAAGTTGTATCTATACCTATATCTATAAAAGGGAAACTCTCCCATAGGTGCTAAATCACTCTTTCACATTTTTGCTAGATTCAACGGCTCCTGATCTCAGAAGTATTTTTATGTGTCTAGCCACATCAAAAGAAGTGTAGGATGCAATCTCGCAAATCTACGTTGTGACTGGTGATGCCACACAAATATATGCTCTAAATCGTCGAATTATAGACACTCGTCAGAATAGTAGGCCTCCATCAGTCTACTATAATACTCTTCAAGCTCTATGACGAGAACTTGATTTCCTCGAACTATGGGATTCCTTTGCGGGTCTCGACTCAGAATTCGATCCTATCAAAATTCAAATTTGGGTGAAAGATTCGTTGCAGCACTTGTGAGGAGTTTATGGGAATGTTAGTCAGAAGAACTTCGCCTATCTACTATGATATCTCCAGTGCCTCAAGATAGTTCACTTTGAATGTTACTCCATGTCCTCCAAGGAAAATTCTTTTGGGTCTAGTTCTTTGCCTAAATCAAATAACACATATAACTTTGGTAGCGCACTAAACTCTACGTATGATAAGTAATGGTTCTTGGATTATCAATAGTGGAGCAACAGCTCACATGTCCGCCAATGCCAATCTTTTCCCAACCTACAGCTCAAATCCCAATAAACCTTGTATTTTGACATCGGATAGATATCCAACTATTGTCTCTGGTGTCATACATCCATGTCATTATCTATGGTGTCAGATGTCCCCAGTTTGTCTTGCAACCTTTCTCTGACGGTCAAATAACAAAAGCCTTAAAGTATTGTGTTACCTTCTTTGACTCGCATTGTGTTTTTCAGGATCTTCTCAGTGGAGCAACAATTGGCCTGGGTAAAGCGAAAGCGGGCCTTTACCACTTGGACTTGTGGGGGATAGCATAAGATAACAAGACAAAAGTGGGCAACTCAACAAGTGTATCTAAAGTTGAAGAACAATATTGGCTATTGCATAAACGGTTGGGACATCTGTGTTTTGGGTATTTAGAAAAGTTTTCCTAAGTTATCCAAACTTCGTTGCGAAGTACGTGAGTTAGGTAAACATCACCATGTCCCATATCCTTCAAGTATGAACAAAAGTTTATTTCCTTTTGCTATTGTACATAGTGATGCTGGGTCCTCCTTCTGGTTCTCGTTGGTTTGTTACGTTCGTCATACTCTCGAGTCTCATGGGGCTACTCATTGAAAGACAACTGATATCCACTATGTTTTTAAAGTTTTTCATAAATTTATCCTTGCCCAATTTAACACAAGAATTCACTTGTTAAGATTTAATAGTTGTGGTGAGTACCTAAATCAGGGTCTGTCTTCTTACCTCATAGAACATGGAATTGTCCAACAAACCACTTGTACTGATACCCCTCAGTAAAATGGGGTTGTTGAGGTTACTAGATGCTTATTGGTTTCTATGAATGTGCCAAATATGTATGAGGGTGATGTTATCCTCACTGCAACACATTTGATCAATAAGATGCCTTTTCGATCTCTTGAATTTCTAACACCTCTTGATATGCTTTATCTAGGTATTTCATTTCAACCTCCTATTCGTATTCCACGAAAGATTATAAGGTGAGTTTGCTATGTTCATGTCCATCCACATGGTAGGAGTAAATTAGATCCTAGACATTAAGTATGTTTTCTTAGGATACTTGACTACTCAAAAAGTTTTGTCATCCACCTACGGGAAAGTTCTTTATATCCTTCTCAGTTCTCAAAGGTTGGGACTTCTCTTTAGGGGAAGAGTATATATATGGTGAAGATCAGCTCTGGTATGACTTAAGTTCAACACCTAACCTTAACGTCAGGTTTACAAACGAAGAGCCAAGGCCCCTCTTCCTCTGCCTTGTCAATTGTCCACCCCGGTGACAGGTAATTCTGAACTACAACATTTACAAGTCTACTAGAAACAAAGTCGATTATTGATGATAATAATATTTCAGCTGATGAGTCCACCAATGTTGTGGAAGAAGATCCTTGTTCTTCTAGATATCCTACTCGTACCCGTAAAGCTCCATTTTGATATGGTTATTCCACTGAGCATCATATTTCTAACTTTGTGTCTTCTCATCGTTTGTCACCCACTTATATTGCTGCGGAGACGATTCCTACAAGGATTGAAGATACTCTTGCCGATCTAAAGTGGAAGGTAGCCATGGTAAAAGAAATGAAAGCTCTAGATAAGAACTCCACCTGGGATGTGGTCAAGCTACCAAGGGGGAAGAAGACAATTGTTTGTAAATGGGTGATCGCTGTGAAGTACAGGTCTGACGGAACAATTGAAAGATGTAAAGCAAGGTTGGTAGCCATGAGCTACACCCAGACTTCTGGAATCGACTGCCATGAAACCTTTGCACTTGTTGCAAAAATTAATACATCTGTAGCAGCAAACAAATAATGGCCTCTTCGCCAACTCGATGTGAAAAATGTGATTTGGAAGAAGAAGTGTACACGGACACTCCCTTAAGGTTTCAACATGCCAGTAATGAAGGGAGAAACTAAAGAAATTCTTATATGAATTAAAGGAATCTCCAAGAACATGGTTTGGTAGGTTTACCTAAAGTACGTCGAGATGTGGATATCATCAAAATCAGGCCAATCATACCTTGTTTATCAAGCATTCACACAACGGAAAAGTCACTATGCTTAATTCTATGTGGATGACATTGGGATGACTGGTAATGATGTGGAAAAAATGGGGAAGTTGGAATCATACTTAGCTAAGGAACTTGAGATGAAAGACCTAGGAGCCTTGCGCTATTTCCTAGGAATTGAAGTGGCAAGATCAAAAGAGGGAAAATACGTTCCGGATCTTCTAACCGATACACGAATATGGGATTGCAGGCCCATTGATACTCCCGGTAAACAGAATCAGAAGTTGGGAGAAGAAACCAGTGGCATTCTGGTTGGCAAAGAGAGGTATCGAAGGTTAGCGGGAATGTCAATCTATTTCTCTCACAGTTGTCCTGATATTGCGTATTGTATAAGTGTAGTAAGTCAGTTCAGTTCATGCATGCTCCACGGGAGACACATATGGATGCAGTGTAATGAGTTCTTCGCTACTTAAAGCAGCACCCGCAAAGGGATTGTTATCTTCTAAGAATAATAATGTGAAAGCTGAGGCAAACACTGATGCCGATTGGGCAGGTTCGGTGATTGTTCATTGGCAGGAGGAAACTTGGTAACTAAGCGCAGCAAGAAACAATCAATGGTAGCTAGGTCTAGTGCGGAAGCGGAGTTTAGAGTTATGGCTCAAGGAATCTGTGAGTTATTGTGATGGAGAATACTGTTGAGGGAGATTGGATTCAACCTTACAAGTCCTATGAAATTATATTGCGACAACAAGGCCACCATCAGCATTGCTCACAACTCAATCCAACGTGACAGAACCAAGCATGTGAAGATGGATAAGACATTTCATCAAAGAGAACTTAAATGAAAGGATTATCAGCACTCCTTTTGTAAGAGCAGAAAACCAAATTGCAGACATTCTGAGAAAAGGAGTTCCAAGTCATCCATTCAGCTCTTTCCTCGACAAGCTAGATATGAGAGATATCTACGCACCTACTTGAGGGGGAGTATTGGAATGAGTTTCATGGATAAGTTCACTGTACAGTTAGTGTTAGTGTTCGGAATATGTAACTATATATTTTTACCTAAACCTAAAGTGGGTATTGTTGTAAGTTGCATCTATACCTAAATCTATAAAAGGGAAACTCTCCCATGAGTGCTAAACCACTCTTTCACTTACTATCTCTCTCTGTTTCCACAGAGGTAATATCAGTAAATAACTGCATGGTGTGTGTGTGTGTGTGTGGTGTTCATCAAAAGTGGGTAAACATTTCTAAAGTACAGCAGAGGATGGATTATAAATATAATTGAAAAACAATTGTTCCAAAAGTATAGAAGAAGGATTTAGAAGTAGGTTTACCTCTTCCAAAGATCTAGTTCGGACTTTGAAGCAACTGATCTACACTCCATCTCAACACAGAGAGAAAGGATCTGACCCATCTGGAACATATCCCTTTTTATAGAGTAGGAGTGCCCAAAATTCAATGCCGCTGGGTGATGAAAACTCCAATTGAACAAACCTCTCTAATCCACCTCTTACTCTAATCAAGAACCTTTTAGAATTCTGATGAATTTCTGATACTATCCCTCCTTTCATTGTCATGTCTGCAACTTGGTCGTGTTGTATTTGTACAATATAAATCCTACAAAGCATTAAACGTCAGATACCTATAAATGAATAGATCTAATTAAGTAATATAACAGAATAGAATATTTTGGTAAGTAGTCTACATTCCTAAAATTCCAAAGACATCCTCTACAAGTATGGATACCCGAGGACCATCCAATCACAAAGCGTCTCATTGTATGTTCTCATCATCGCATCCATGAATAACCCAAATGAGATATGTTTTGTCAAAACCATTTCTAAGCAACTGTTCTAGTTCGATCCATTTTGACATTTCATACAAGACAATATAACATGGTTTATCATCGATAGTTGTTTTTCTATAAAGCTAAATGATAAGTAAATGCACATGTAGGTGCTCTGCAATAGTACGGCCGTACAATCATAGTATTTGATCAACAGTCCCATCCTATTGGGGACTCAGAATATTAGAAAGAATCCCTTACTTTATACTATTAATTAAAATCTACTAATTTTGAGCGACACGATCATCAATATTCAAAAAATAAAAGAAATAAAAAAACAAAAACAAATTATTACCTTTCAAGGTAATTCAAATAAGAGGATCACGAGAAAGAAAGACTTGTTTTCGTCAGTGTGCCCACTTCCAAAACAAGTAAACAGAGATGACAGTGACTGTCATTCCTGTGTATGCAATCCGTTTGTCCATGCAATTTCGCTACTCTACAAGCTTCAATAAAAAGTTTGCGAGCCCCACTGTGTTACGGATATCCTATGCCTTCCGCTGTGCCCTCTGCAAATCAAATAACAATATGAATCTAAATATTTCAACAGTAGCTTACTTGGCCATTCTATTTAAGTCACAGGTGTGTAGATCTTAAACCAAAGTATTTAATCGCAGTGCAATACGGCTGGGCAGATAACTGTAGAAAGTTGGCATAGGAATCCTAATTAAAGTAGGACTTAGCTTTCCTAATTAGAGTAAAACTTGGTTTCCAAGTAATCACCCTATTGTACGCCTAAAAATAAACGCATAGGCCTGAAATTATAATATATCTCATCATAACCCTTAGGTTATATGAGTATCACATCGATTAGAATTGTATCTCCTCACAAGTGAAAGATGTAGATCCTCCATTAGAAGTTTCTCACAACCTTAGGGTTGTGACGGTTGGGAGAGAGTTGAAGGTGAGTCGAGAAGATGAATATGAAACATCGATGTTATGAAGAAGGCTGAGTCAAGTGTCAATTGAGTTGTGAATTTCTGCTGCCCGTGGATGTAAGCAATATACAAACATCGTTGTATATTGAAAAACCACGTTAAATCTATGTGTCTTTTGGGTTTATTGTTAGCTTCCGTTGAATTTAGTTTTCTGTTTCTGATGCCAATTCCTGGAGTGCCTTGAGGAACAACATGATCCTCTTGGCACAACAAACATGTATCAGAGCTTAGGTCTAGGTTCTTAAAATCTAGGGTTTGCTTGTTTGAAGTCGGTCAGAAACAGAAGTTTGAAGAAATCAAAGAAGATTTTAAATAAGATTAACACAATGAATAGATCTCGTTTGGACAGAAACTAAGGTAAAAGAATCAGGACAGTTTTCAGAACTATGGTGAAGATTGGTCATAGCTTGAAACTATGATGCAAGGTTGAATAGTTTTGTCTTGCAAACGTGATGTGAAGGAATTATTAGGGAATTCTTGAAGAAGACATACTTAGATTGAGGTAAAAACCCGAAAGAAGATGCATTGATAGGCATATTGCAAAATCAAGTTATGACGATTGAAGATCAGAGCTACTTTGGAATTCAGAAGATTCTTGGAAACAAGGTCGTTTGAATTGCCTCAAGTTCAAGAGGTAATTAAAGGTGGATTCTCTGGCTTGACAAGCACCGGTTGAAGTATCAATTATCCATAAACGAATGTATTTGAAGTGTTTAGCATTTGTTGATTGTTGAATGATACAATTATGAAGTTAAGCTCTACTTGAAGGATTTGTCATTGGTTTGCTTCTTGAAGCGTAAGCCCTATGCATAGTGCATAGCTTTGGGTAAGTAATTCTTGGTTGTTTTGGTCATTACCTCGTTTGCTCAAGACTCTCGTGGACTGTTTGGGAACACCATATTAGTTTCCATTTGAATGTGTTTGCTTTGCAAGCCAAGTGGCATAGAAACAAAAGTATTGTGTTTGAAGTACAAGTTGAATTGTTTGTACGTTGGAAGAGGTAAAGATACCTATCTTGAATTTGAATTCGTCAAAATCTTTAGAATTGTTCAAAGAACCAAGGAGAACAAGTGATATTACCGATCATGAGTTTTGATCATCATTCAAGAATTTGAAGGGGGGAAAAAAGAGTTAAACTCAAGTTTGCCTCAGTTACATGGTGTAGGGGGGATTGGAGGATCTATCAAATAGGTTTCATGTGAGAATTGTTGACCACTTGTAAGTCTTTGAAGGTGTTGTAAGAACACTAGTGAAGATTCAATATATTCTGGTAGAAGAGTTTGATGTCGTGAAGAAGTACTTGAAGCAAGTGGCTACAAGTATATTGCATTATTGATGATCGTTTGAAGAAGACAGGCATATGATTGAATGGGTTTGCTTGGATGTGTCGAATTGGAAGCTTACTTGTAAGCATTGGTACCATTGAACACCGCAAATATGGTACATTTGAATCGTCCATTCGGATGTTGAAGTAACCTCTTTTACAATTTTTAAGGAGGGGCTAGGTAGTTTGTTACCTTTGTTGTTTTTTGATGATGTTTGGCGGAGAGTGAAGTACAGAGTCATCAAGTTGAAGAGGTGCAAGACCGTGGAAGAAACAGATTGGTCATGAAGGTACGTTCTAATTTGAGGTGAAACCTCGTTTGCAAGGAACAAGGTATCACTTTGGCCCTTCATAGTTGAAAGGTACGATACAACATTTGAAGTATATAGTTCAACGAGGAAGTCAAAAACTATATGAAGAATGCGGTGTGTAAATTTGAATGGAATTGCCTTTTGTCGTTTGAAAGGGCATTGGAAAAAAGAAGAAAATACAAGTTTAGACGTGAACTTGTAAGAATGAAGATCAAGGGATGTGAAGTTCTCGAGTATTTGAATGTACTTATCATATGCATCCCATAATGGTTTTTCTGACTTTTAGGAGTTAGAGTTTGAAGTTGAAGATATTAAACATTCGTTAGAAGTACTTTGGTAAAACTCGAGAAGTTTGAAGTTGTTCGGTGTATACCGAAACTTGAAGGAGTATCTGAAATCCTCTGATTCAATGGACTTCGATGGGTTTAAAGTTGTTTAAACAGTGGAGTATTGAAGGTGTTTTCCAATGCAGTTGCAGCGACGAATGGAGTGAAGAAGGAATCTTTATTTCCAACGGGAAATATGATATTCGAAGAATGTAGAACTTGAGGTATCAGATAGTGCACAACCTGATACTAATTTGAAGAAAACTCATGCAATAAGGCATGGAGTTGAAGAATTGTGGAATCATGCGCTTGGGATTTTGCAAACATTGTGCGAAGGTGGAGAAAGAATCAAGTTTGACGGAGAAAGTTCCAGTTTTGAAGTTGAAGGTATTATGAATTGCACCACATATGGAATACTGGAATGTTCACACAAATGTTTTGAGATCTTACAAAGACTGCATCTTTGTGAGGTAGGAATTATTTCATCAATTGAAGAAAACTTAGTCCGTATGGGGGTACATCATACAGTTGCATGTGATGAAATATTGAACTCTGTAGTGGAAGACAAAGCTTTGGAATTTGATGTGTAAGGATGAGGAAGAGCTCAAATTTGACAATTAAAGTGGTAAGTTGAAGTCAAACATTATATCCTACAAGTTGAAGTAAATGTGCATGGAATTGAATCTGGCAAGTTTAAAGGTGTGCATGTGAAATCTATGAAGTTGAAGACGCGTCATGAATTCATGGATATTAGATTTGTTGAGAAATCAAGAAAGTTGCAGAAGGATTGATAAAGTTCAAGAGTGGCCATCTTGAACTAAATCAATGTATTTTGTGTTTGCAGCACTTCTAAGTGCATTGAGCGATTGAGAATGTTGAAGCGCACATTGCCGCCCTAAGAGGGATTGAAACACTACATTTGGTGTGTTGGTGTCGGTTGGCACATTTGAACCTTATAAGGAATTTGGAAGTTGTACCGGTGGAGCATCTTTAAGATGGCCCATTTTGTGGGATTACGGCATCATTAGATGATTGGAGTCTTTAATCATATCCAAGAGAGTCCAAGAAGCTCTTGTGTTTCCCGTTCCGCAGAAGGGGTAGGTTTTTCGGAGGTTTGCCTAGCTGGCTTTGAATATCGGATCGTTGCAACAACAACGAATTAGGGCTAGTTACACCTCCTGAGAATTTTCACGGCTGGCTGGGTAAGCCCGTCGCCAACCTGCGAAGATATTCAATAATTGTTGAGTGCCCTTGGATCCCTGGTACCATCCGGGAGTTATTTTACCGCATCCCGCGGCCAAGTTAGACGTCCAGGACTCTGAATCTCCTGGCAGCATGCGGTTTAGCCTCCCACTGTTCGATTCAGGCCCACAACTGAGCGCCAAGGCTAAGCGTAATTACTGCAAGCCCATCAGCCTCACGGTAACTAACGCTAACCAGATGTGTTAACATTTACACATAGTTTGGTCCTGCCAGCACACACTGCCCACATACCTGCTTGTTATTTCCGTAGGTGAAGTAAACAGTCTTCACAACATCTTGCCAGGATGATGCAACACCCTATCCGCGAAACCCATCGCACAACGCCCTGGTTGAGATAGGCCCTTTGTTATGTTTCTCTGGCCCGGATTGCTGCCCTCCATGCCTCACGATCTGTTGATAAGTCCGGGTTTAAGGTTCTGCTGGACACATCCTCATACACGGAGTCAGCCCAGATCTTTTTGGGACGCCCAGGTTTCTTTCCCGATGCTTTTCTGAGAGGCCTACAGCCTTTAATCATATCATCGGATGATTAGAGATTTGAAGCCCTTTGAGGGATTTGAGCATCTTCGGATGACTGTTGAAAGTTGGCATAAATTTCCTTGCCAAAGTTGACTTAACTTTAATATAGATTAGAGTTCTGTATAGAGACGGTTTCTATACTTAGCTAAAGTCTAGGAATCCTAATTGAAGTAGGACTTAGCTTTCCTAATCAGAATAAAACTTGGTTTCTAAGTAATCACCCTATTGTAAGCCTATAAAGAAAGACATAAGCCTTAAGTTACAATATATCTCATCATAACCTTTAGGTTATATGAGTATCACATCGATTAGAATTGTATCTCCTCACAAGTGAAAGATGTAGATCCTCCATTAGAAGTTTCTCACAACCTTAAGGTTGTGACGGTTGGGAGAGAGTTGAAGGTGAGTCGAGAAGATGAATATGAACCATCGATGTTGTGAAGAAAGTGAGTCAAGTGTTAATTAAGTTGTGTATTCTCTGATATATGAATAAAGTGAATATCTGCTGCCCGTGGATGTAAGTAATATACAAACATCGTTGTATATTGAAGAACCATGTTAAATCTATGTGTTTGTTGGGTTTATTGTGCATTAGCTTCCGTTGAATTTAGTTTTTTGTTTCTGATGCCGGATCCTGGAGTGCCTTGAGGAACAACATGATCCTCTCGGCACAACAATAACATGATAGCTAAGAAAAAGAAAGCTAATCCTAAAATGCAGGCTCCAGAACGCTTGGATTCATAAGCCACACATTTCCAAACAACTG
>JAJJMA010068668.1:0-15026 GCA_023529015.1 Papaver nudicaule
GCCCTAGTTTTGTTGTAAGATTGAAATTGGAAAATCTAATACATACCTTCATCAATCTGAAAATGATGTTCGATCTACAAAAAGTTAGCGATCATAATTTGAAGTTCATATTATCAGAGAGTCCAAATTAGAGAATGAGATTTGGGGAAAAATCGCCATTCTTTACTAAATCTAACTCGAAGAACAAAGAAGAGAAGGAATACTTTTGCTGCTTTGAAACTTTCGTGTAGCTTGTCGCTGCTCATTAACTGAGAAGATTTTTTCGTCAAAAATTAGAATTGTTGCATAAAATGGAATGGAACAGATTGAAGGAGATAATCAAAACTTCAGTAATTCGATGGGTTCGTTTCAATCTGAGAGAGAATGTTGTTTTTCTCTCGGTTTTGCAAGATATACGAAATTCTGGTCAAAACGCAAGCAAATGCACTAAAACATGGAAGGGTATTTAAGGGAGTTCATGTCAAACGTGTGAAAGTGTGACGAAATTTTTTTCAGGATTTCTCTAAATCTGACGGCTATGATTTAATTTTAACAGATCCAACGGTTACGAACACCTAAGTTTTGACATAGTGTTGCTTACATTAAAAAGGGGGGAGATAGATGCATAAGGTGAACCAACAAATAGATATGGCAAGAAAGCACATGCAACACATAGGTAAGTGAGAGAAATTTCAGTAAATTTGTAGCACAGATTAAGAGTTAAGCAGATGCTAATATCGATCGATTGTATTGACTAATATCCTTTTTTTTTTTGATAATAAAAGAGGAAACAAATTACTACAAAAGAGCAGCAAGCTGCAGTTCATCTATCCAAGAGTCTTGGAGCATAGAACTGATGCCATGTGTGGCCAGTTCTTGAAGTCTAGGGTTATGCTTAATACTTAGAGTTTTACAAGCGATAAATTGAAAAGACTGAATTGAAATTAACGCAGCATCCAGAGTTCCGTTGGATTGCCAGGAAGTGTTTCTTGGATATCCCTGCAAGCCTCTAGTCAAGTTCCCATTTGTTCCAATTAAATTGATTTTTTTGCATTGTAGAGTACTAGCCTATTTCATTGCTTCATTTGCTGCTAGAGCATCTCCTTCGTCTTTGTTGTAGCTTCTGATCGTGAAACTTTTCCTTCCGATAGTGGCACCTGCTGTGTTTTTGATCATCAAACCAATCCCTGTCAGGTTAGTGTGGCTATCAAAAACAACTAAATAGTAAAATGTTGGATGCACATTGTTTCCTGTTGCTGGAGGACTTTGACTTCTTTGGTGATCCACTTCTCTAGATGGTCTTGAATTGTAATCAGACATGTAAGCAGCCGTCTGATTTCCTATGTTTGTGGGGTGAGAATTTTTTCCTTGGAAAACCTTCTCACATCTTGCTTTCCAAACAAACCAACTTATAGTTGTACAAATGTCAGACCATTTCCCCCAGTGGGTAGGACAGTTGGTAGGTTTAAACCAGGATTCACACCATTCCCTTATGTTATAACTGCTACCTATTTGTTCTAGGTTGATGTTGCATTTAGCCCAAACCTCTTTGGTGAAGCTGCACTTTAGAAAAAGATGATTTCTGGTTTCTCTGGCCTAGTTACAGAGCTTACAAATAGGATCAATGTGAGTGATGAATTTGGCTAGATGATTACTCATAGGAAGGATATTGGTTTTAAGTTTCCAGGCAAAAACTTGAATCCTAGGAATAGTTTTCATTTGCCAAATCTTAGTAGCCACCTTGTCAATTGGTTGAGATTTTTTTTTTACTAATTCATTATAGAGGGATTTGACAGTAAAGTTTCCTTGGTTGGTATGGTTCCATCTGAGTTTGTCTTTCTGATTGGTTTTGGGAGAGATTTGAATAGCTTGACAGAAGAAATTGTAAGGAAGAGTTTTCTGCAGATTTTCCATATCCCATCCACCCTGATGGATTAATTGGGAGACCAGGATGAGATCCCCATCATTAGGTATCTTGTTGGCATCAATTGGGGTATCTTGGCCTGGCAGCCATATGTCTTTCCAGATGTTTATTTCCTTCCCATCCCCAACTTCCCAAGTGCTGTTATTTTGTATTATCTTGATTCCTCTGTGAACTCCTTTCCAAGCCCATGAAGCTCTGGTGTTACAAGAGGAGTGGAAAGGGTTTGTGTTTGGGAAATATCTAGTTTTCATTGTAGTAGCCCACAGAGATTCAGGATCACTGAAAAGTCTCCAACCATTTTTTGTTATAAGAGCCAGGTTCCATTTTTCAATATTCTTCATCCCATTTCCTCCATTTTCTTTATCCTTGCATATGCTTTTCCAAGATTTCTGGTAGTAGCCTCTTTTTCCTTTCTTTTTTCCCCACCAGTAGTCTCTCATCAGGGAATTAGCTCTTTTTATAGTGGTAACTGGGAGGATGAAGCTAGACATAGCATAAACTGGGATAGTTTCCAAGACAGTTTTGGCCATGACATTCCTGCCTGCAGGAGATTGAGATTTGCTTCTCCACCCTTTGAGTCTGTTTTCCATGTTGTTTAAGATTGGTTCAAAGCAAGCTATTTTGGATCTGTTAGTGAAAAGAGGAGCACCCAAGTACTTGTCATCCAGGGCTATTCTCCTAACATGAAGAATGTTGATTATATCCTTTTCAAGAGTGGAGGAGAGTTTAGGAGAGAAAAAGATACCAGATTTATGGAAGTTGATCATTTGCCCAGAGGAGGCACCATAAGCATCTAGGATTTCTAAAAGTTTTTTGCTTTGGTGGATGGAAGATCTAGCAAAGATAAGGCAGTCGTCAGCGAATAGCAGATGGCTGATAGTTGGACTATTCTTGTTAATTTTGAAACCAGATATGAGGCCTATAGATTCAACTTTGGATAGAGTTCTAGAGAATGATTCCATACACAAGATGAAGAGATAAGGAGATAATGGATCTCCTTGCCTAAGCCCTCTTGTTGGTTTGAAAGGCTTACCAGGGGAACCATTAATCATAATTGCAGAGGAACTGGTGCTAATGCACTGCAATATCAGGTTACACCATTCTTTGCCAAATCCCATCTTAGCCAGAATAGCCATAAGAAAGCTCCATTCCACTCTATCAAACGCCTTAGCCATGTCTATTTTCATTCCCATACAGCCTTTCTTGCCTTTCTTATTTCTCATGCTATGAATAATCTCATGGGCCAGGAGAATATTATCCGAAATTTGTCTTTGTTTCACAAAGGCAGATTGGTAGGGGGATATGAGGTTGGGAAGGAGGTCTTTCATTCTGTTTGCTATAGCTTTGGATATGATTTTGTAGACAATGTTGCATAGGCTAATAGGTCTGTAGTCTCCTGGAGTAGAGGGGTGATGAACTTTAGGAATAAGAGAAATAAAGGTTCTGTTAAGTTCCTTAAGCATATGACCACTCTGGAAGAAGGATTGCACAGTTTTACAGACATCCTTGCCAACAATGTCCCAGTTCTTCTGAAAGAAACAAGCCGGGAAGCCATCTGGTCCAGGACTTGCGTTAAGAGGCATACCAAAAAGGATGCATTTGATTTCAGCACATGTGGGAGGAACCAGGAGAGCAGCATTGTCAGTCTCAGAGATGGTGGAGGGGATCAGATTGACTATTTCCTGGTTAATGGTGGGGTTGGAAGAAGTAAGGAGAGTTTGGAAATGGGAGTTCAGACATATACTAATTTTCTCTCTTCTTTCTGTCCATTCATTCTTGTCATTATACAGACCCATGATATTGTTCCTTATGTTTTTTATGGTTGAGTTGAGATGGAAATAATTGGTGTTTTTATCTCCTAGAGCAACAAATTTCTCCTTTCCTTTAATTTTGAGCATCTCTTCCTCATAGTCATAGAGCTTAGATAGTTCTAACTTAGTGTTTATGAATGAGGGATCATCTAGTCTGTTGGTGGGGTTGGCAAGAAAATCCTTTAGGGTTTTATCTAGTTTGTGAATGTTGGACTGGATATTTCCAAAGGTATTCTTATTCCATTTACCAACTTCCCAGCTGACATGGTGAAGTTTTTGAACTAATTGGAAAGCAAAGGAGCCTAAAGAGTTGGAGCTCCAGGCTTCATGGATGATCTGATTACAACTTTCTTCCTCCATGAACAGGCCAAAAAATTTGAAAGGCTTTTTACCATGGTGAATTTCCATGTCAGTGTCAAGCAAGATAGGGGAGTGATCCGAACCTACGGGAAGGAGGTGCTTGAGAAGAGAATTAGGAAACTGAGTTGTCCAGGAGTTATTAGCTAGACCTCTGTCTAGCCTTTCCTCAACAAGCTTATCACCCAATTGTTGATTAGACCAGGTGAAGGGGAAACCACAGAAACCTAAGTCTACCATTCCCATCAAGTTAAAGATTCTCTTAAATTTCCTGATAAGAGCACTATTTGGATTGGAACCACCTCTTTTTTCATTCACGTGAAGGATGATGTTGAGGTCTCCAATTATGACCCAAGGGATATTAACAATCTCAGCCATTTGTTGAACTAAGGACCATGAAGATTCTCTTTTTTCAGGATAGGAAGAACCATACATACAAGTTAGGAGCCATTCAGATTTGTGTTTTTCAGACCAAACCAGACAGTCAATTTGGTTACTGTCTTTATGAATGACCTCTAGCTTGACACTATTATCCCAGCAGATGGCTAGACCACCCGCACTGCCCACCGGAGGAAAGAAATCTAGGTTGTAGTACATGGAGGTATTGAGGACTTTTTCAACAAACTCAGATTTGTTCTTAGTTTCAGATAAGAAAACAATGTTGGGAGATTCAGCTTTGAGGATGTTTTTGAGGCTAGTTCTTGTTTCAGGAGGGCCTAGACCTTGGCAGTTCCAAGATAGAATCTTAACAAACTCCCAGAAGTAAGAGACAACAGGGTAAACTAAAACAAGAAAACACAGCTTATTCCTAGAGTAGATTCTTATTCTGGATTGACTCATGGTGCTATCATGGATCAACATTGTGGCATTCTTTTGAAAACTAATCAGATAATGAAGTTTAAAATCACAGGTAATGGTTTTATGCATAATTAATTCAATCCACAATTTGAGAAAATTCAAATAAGTTTTAGAGTTTGTGCTTTTTACCTCTTCATTGCCGTCTTTTAGGTTATCAGAGGATCTTTCAATCACAGAGGCATTAGCAGATTTCCCCTTAGCAGCTTTGGTGATTCTTCTTGTCTTGGAGATTGTCTCCCTTTTCCCCATGTTAGTGCCATTACTACCAGGACCAGAGTTGAAATTGAGGGAGGGAAGAGGGTTACCATGAATTAGAGGTTGCATGGCTATGGAAGGAGAAGGGGAAGAGCTTTTTCTTGGTTTTTTCTGATTATTGGTTTGAGGGGAAATTTCTTTTCTTTTTGGTATAACTCCTGTAGAAATGGATTTGGTTAATTTCTAATCTGGTTTGCTAGCTTTGGGATAGGGGGAAGGAAGTTTGATTTGAGAAGCCGAAGGTTTGGTTCTGGTCCAAGTCTTTCTAGTTGGGCCATCACTAGCAGAGATTGGAGGGTTGGGTTTAGGAAGAGGGGGATAGGCCCAAAACCAGGAGGATGGTTTTGATTCTTTGACTGCATGCTTTCATGCTGATATCCTGTGAAGTACTTCATCAAGTTTATAGCATATGAACAGAAGATGCACAGGAAGTGAAATCCAAATACCTGCCTGCTGCCTGCCGGCCGGTTCCCTGGAATGGCACGAAGCACTACTAGTATGGCACGGATGGTTTGTCCGGTATGGGTCATGCATCTGGAATGTAAAGGCAGGAGACAGGTTACTGTGTAGAGCAGTTTTACGACGAAAGTGCTACAGGGCCCCCGGGTGATCCGTCCACCACCTGACTTTCCACCAGTACGTGGCGCGCGGTGATTGGCCCAAAAACGCTGGCGGACCCCCCTGCTGGATCATGGTCGGGTGAGGCGGAAGATCGTGCGGCTGATAGGCGTGCCACATAGCGGTGGAGAGAGGCGGGGGAGAAACCCGGGGGCCCTGTAGCACTTTCGCACAAGGCGGCTCTAAACTGTGAGTTCTTCATCTGACTAGTCATCATATTAATAGAGCAAAAGGTTCCTTCAATGGTAATGAAATATAATTAATATTTTATGGTTAAAGAGCCGTAGAGAATGATCTTACAAGTTCTACCCAGTGACTAAACATATAGAACTCAAACACACTTTATAGACACAATGAAACAAATAATGGTGGAGCAATTTTTGATGTATTATATGAGAAAGCTACTTCATTGACGAAGACGACGAGGCCGGAGTTCATATTTTCTTGAATATGAACTTGTCGTGACTGAATTTTCTGCAACCTCCTCCGGTAACAAGTGTAAGAACTGGTACAGATGTATTGAATGTCATAATCAAAAGTAATACAGGACAGACACTTATATACTAGACAACAGAAATGAAATAACCGACAACAAAGACATAACAGAAACTGTCATTGTCATGACAACTGGTGACAGCCTGTAGTAGGTATATAAAGTATACAGTAGTCCTAGATACACTCTAACAGCCCCCCTCAATCTGATCACTATTGTGAGCAATGTGCATCAGATTGCCTCTGAGTGTAGCAAACTGAACTTTAGACAGTCCTTTAGTGAATAAATCAGCAGTCTGTTGAAGAGTTGGAATATAAGAAACCTTGATAAGACCATACTTGACCAGTTCACGAATCATATGATAGTCGACTTCAATGTGTTTAGTTCTGGCATGAAAGATTGGATTTTCTGTCAGACTTCCAGCTCCCATATTGTCACATAAAAGCTTGCAAGGAAAATTTAGTGGCACCTGTAATTCCTCCAAAAGATAGGATAACCATAATATTTCTGCAGCTGAGTTAGCCAAGCTTCTGTACTCAGCTTCAGTGGAGGACCTGGAGATTGTGTGTTGTTTCTTAGATGACCAAGACACAAGATTACCACCAACATATACACAATAACCAGCTGTGGACTTTCTAGTATCTGGACAACCAGCCCAGTCACTATCACAGAAAGCAACCAGATTAGAACAATCTCCACTTTTTAACTTTATGCCTGAACCCAAAGAACCTTTTAAATATCTCAGAATACGCTTTGCAAGCTGTAGATGTACATCAGTTGGAGAGTGCATGAACTGACTGACATAGTTAACAGCATAACTAATGTCAGGTCTAGTAATAGTAACATATTGTAGTCCACCAACCAGAGCCCTGTATGAAGTAGCATCCTTTAAAAGTGTGCCATCAAAAGCAGAAACTCTCTTTCCAGAAGCAACAGGAGTTTTGCAGGGTTTACATCCAATCATATCAAACTTTCTGAGCAAATCCAAGGTGTACTTATTTTGAGTCAATAAAAGACTGTTTTCAGCAGAATCAGAAGTAGCCTCAATGCCTAGAAAGTAATGTAGAGGACCCAAATCTTTCATAGCAAATTCAGATTTAAGAGTAAGCACAAAGGAGTCTAAAAGAGCATTAGAAGTTCCAGTAAGAATGATGTCATCCACATACACCAACAGCACCATTCTGTCAGAACCCTTTGTGTAAGTGAACATAGAGTTATCACAGATAGAACCCTTAAATCCTTGCTGAAGAAGAAAAGTACTGAATCTATCAAACCATGCTCTGGGAGCTTGTTTAAGGCCATACAGTGATTTCTTGAGCTTGCAGACATGAGTTGGATTATCAGGATCAACAAAGCCAGGAGGCTGAACCATATAGACATCCTCCTTTAAGTAACCATGCAAAAATGCATTACTCACATCTAACTGCTTAATTGGCCAATTCTGAGACAAAGCAAGACTGAGAACACATCTGATGGTTGGAGCTTTCACAACAGGACTAAAAGTCTCATCATAATCTTTTCCATCAATTTGATGAAATCCTTTCACAACCAATCTAGATTTCTCTCTTTCAACATTACCATCAGCTTTCCTCTTAGTCTTATACACCCATTTGTTGTCTAAAACATTCATCCAAGGTTCATATGGAACCTTTTCCCAAGTACCATTATTGTATAAGGCTTCATATTCATGATGCATAGATCTAACCCACTTAGGTAGTTTGCATGCTTCTTTGAAGGTAGTTGGATCAGGTGGATATTCAGTTAAAACAACAAAAGCAGTAGGAATAGGGTGTTTAAGAGCATGATGAGCTTGAAAATCAGAAGGTAAAGATTTTGGTAAGTGAATACCTGACTTAGATCTTGTATGAACTCTATTTGGCACAGGAGAAACAACAGCTTCAGGAGAAACAACACCAGTAGATGTAGATGAAGCAGATGTATCAGTAGCTGATGTAGAGTTGTCAAATGTAGCAGGTAACACTGTAGATGTAGCAGGTAATACTGTAGATGAAGACATATCCTGAACCACTGTAGGGGATTTAGCAAAAGGAAACTTCTGTTCATCAAAGACCACATGAGTGCTGATATAGAACCTCTGAGCTTTATAGTCATAACATCTGAACCCCTTGTGATGAATGCTGTATCCCATAAAAACACAGGGAGTGGACTTGGGACTCAATTTATCCTTTCTATATGGAACAATATTAGGAAAACATAGACATCCAAATACTTTAAGCATAGAATAATCTGGCTTGACAGAGTACAAAGCTTCATATGGAGTTTTAAAAGCAATAACCTTGCTAGGAAGTCTATTAATGAGAAACACAGCAGCTAAAAAGGAATCAAACCAAAATCTCTTAGGAAGTGAAGCATTAAAAGATAGTGTATTTCCTATTTCTGTAACCTGTCTGTGTTTCCTTTCTGCTGAACCATTTTGTTGATGTAGATATGGACAAGAAATCCTCAATTCAATGCCACAAGAATCAATAAATTCTCTCAATGGACCTTTAGATAATTCAAAAGCACCATCACATTGAAAAGACTTAATTCTTACATCAAAGACATTTTCAACAAGAGCCTTGAAATGCTTAAAACATCCTGCACTATCACTTTTATTCTTCATTGGATAAATCCAGTTGAACTTAGTACAATCATCTACAAACAAGATATAATATCTGTAGCCTAGATGAGATTCAACTGGAGCTGGTCCCCAAACATCACAATGTACTAGCTGAAAAGGAAACTTAGAGATAGAACCAGTAGATGGAAAAGAAGAACATTTGTGTTTGCCTAACTGACATGACTCACAAACAGCTTCAAACTTATGATGTGTGAGCTTGATTGCAGCACTAGCATCAAGTTTCTGAACAATCTTGGAAGCAGGATGACCCAATCTAGAATGCCACAGAGATGGAGAAGCAACAACTGAAGTAAGAGCAGCATGCTTAGTAGCTGTAAGTTGACTCTGAGAGATTGGATATAGACCATTCTGCATCCTTCCTTTAGCAAGAAGCCTCTTGGTTCTCAAACACTTTATTTCATAACCCCATGGAAAGAATTCAAAGGAGCAATTATTGTCAACAGTAAATTTAGCTATTGACATCAAATTATGCTTTAAATGAGGAACATAGAGCACCTTTTGCAATCTAAATTTAGTACCAAAAGTAGTAAAACTGGAAGAACCAACCAAAGAGATAGGTAGTAACTTACCATCTCCTATCATTACTTGTTCACCACCTTCATGAGAAGTAGTATTCTGCAAAAGAGTTGAGTCATTTGTCATATGGCTAGAGGCTCCAGAATCTGGAATCCAAATTGGACCAGAGGAAGTATTCTCCCAATGACCACCTGAAACTGGTTCTGCAACAAATGCTGAAGGAGAATTGTAATCAAACTCAAGTACACAATCATTGTTAGTACTACCAGCATTAAGATCAAGACCAACAAAAGCTCTCTGCAAAGAAGGACCACTATTTCTGGATGTTGCATATCTAAATCTGCATCTGCCAGCATGATGACCATGTTTATGACAAATCTGACAAGGAGCCATGCTGTAATCCACATTTGTCTTCTGAGAAGGATTGAACTCAACTTTCTTGAAGCCAGGAGGTGGTGCTGAAGTATTAGCATGAACATTTGAAGTACTTGAAGAGGCTTGGTTATGAAAGTTAGGTGAAAAAGGTTTTCTGAATGTATTATTCTGAGCTTGAGGAAACTTTTTGACATAGAAAGCTGAATTAGTAGGATCAGCTACTAAAGAAGAATATGAATCAATGTCCTGCTCCTTGAGAAATTGTTCATGACTTAAGAGTCTTGACCTTAACTCAGAAAATGGTAAAGGAGATTCTCTGTTATGAACTGTAACTACAAAGTGAATGAATTCTTTTCCTAGTCCTTTGAGAGCATACATCACAAGATCAGAATCAGGAACAGGCTCACCAATTTCTGCTAGAGAATCTGCAATTTGCTTGAGTTGATGAAGAAAATCACTCACAGTACTAGAGCCTTTCTTGATACTTTGTAGTTGTGATCTCAATAAAGACTTCCTGGCAACAAATTGTTCATTAAACAGTTTAGACAAATGAATCCATTTATCTCTAGCAGTTTTCTTTCCAATAAGCTCAGATGACAAAGATCTGTCCACTGTGTTGTTGATGCAGGTACCAACAAAAGTATCAAACTGCATCCAATCAAAGTAAGCTGGATTAGGAATAGACACATTGTCAATCACCAAAGTAGCTGGTTCTTGAGGTATGGATCCATCTACAAAGCCAATCAAATTGGTACAAATCAAGATAGATGTCATCTGATCTTTCCAAACCAAGTAATTGGAAGAATCAAGCTTCACAGAAACAAAGTTGTTGATATTTTGGAAAGGGAGAATAAATTGTCTATGAACACCAGATGTGTTATAGATCTGATTTTGGCTTTGAGATGGATTATAAAGTGATTGTTGAAGAGAAAAGGTCTGAGGTTGGAATGAATTTACAGATGGTAATTGTTGTTGCTGAAGGAAAAGAAGAAATTGCTGAAAAAGTTGTTGCTGTTGTTGCTGTTGTTGGTTAAACAGATGTTGTTGTAGAAGTTGTTGTGAAGAAAAAGATGATTGAGATGTATTCTGTCGAAGTTGTTGTTGCGATGTTGATTGAGTCTGTTGTAGTGGTTGTCGTGGTGATTGTTGTGGTTGTTGTGGTGGTTGTTGAAGTTGTTGTGGTGGTTGTTGTTGAGTCTGTAAAGGTGTAGAGATTTGAGATCTTGTTGGTGTTAATGGAGGAAACAGGTTTGTGTTGTTTAACACCGAAGATCCTATCTGTAGTGCAGCGGAAGAAGTAGAAGGTTGTGAGTTCTGAACTGTTCTCATTGTGAGAAAGTAGTTGCAGGTTTAATGGTGAGTTTTGAGAAAGTCTGAGTTTCTCTTTGAAGCTCTGATACCATGTAAGAACTGGTACAGATGTATTGAATGTGATAAGATCAAAAGTAATACAGGACAGACACTTATATACTAGACAACAGAAATGAAATAATCGACTAACAAAGACATAACAGAAACTGTCATTGTCATGACAACTGGTGACAGCCTGTAGTAGGTATATAAAGTATACAGTAGTCCTAGATACACTCTAACAGCTACTTTGTATAGTTCATTAGCAGCAGCTGCAATTGGAGTAGGTTGAGATACGGATTCAGCTAGCCCTAAAGCAAGTTTCATGTCCTGTCATCATCAGAAGGTTAAGGTTCTCGTCAACTCGAGTTTTCTAGTAGCTCAAAAATGTTGCTATTCATGGACGGTATAGGAACTTCAAGTTTTCTAGTAGCTCCGTAGAAATGACATACCCTGCTCCCCCAATCATAAAAGCCAGGGTGATCTTCCCTCCTGGAACAAGCCGAGGTGTATTTTGTGTCTGGGCTGAATTTGTTTGCCTCTTTGACCAAGACATCACAGCAGGAAGAATTCCAAACACCACCAAAACCAAACCAACGTTTCACTTTATTGTGTCAGTATCAGAACGAGGATATTGATGAGCTTGAAATTGGATTGCGGGGTATACTAAGGTTTCAAATTCATTTTGTAAATCTAGTGTTTCATATGAAGAGGTGAGTTTGAACATATTGGTGCACCCTACCAAAACAACTCAGGCAAAACATAAACACATGGAAAGAAGTGTCCTACCTCCATATGTCCCAGCAAAATCCAACGCCTTGAAAAAGATCTCGGGGTCAAGCAATGATAACACCAGTGGTGGAAATAACGTCAATAGGTAAGTTAACGGCTTATTCTGACCAGAAGGGAGTTTCAGCACTGAAAAGTTCAATTCATGAAACAAATGGAAGATTAGATTCACCAAATGCAGCTTAAAAGAAATGCAGCTTAAAAGAATAGAAGCATATCTTCAGATACATATTTAGTCCTTTAAGATAAAAATAAGGATAAGACTTACAGTCTGAAAGGAAATCGGTAAGTCCCAATACAAATCCAATGTGCGATGAAGCAATTGCAAGAAATGAGAACAACTCAATTATTGGCTGCACATATATCACATCCATTGCAGTACAATAAAAAAGTTATTCACTGCTTAAATTTCCATCCGAAGACTATGTTGTTTTGTATAAGTTAGAGTGCAAAAGAAAGGTTAAAGAATGACTTCACAGGCCACTTACTCCAACAACACCATTACTAGATCTTAGTAGTTGTATTGGATCACTGATTTTGTCCATTCCTACTTCGGGACTCGGAATGGTTCCCAGAATCACGCCATCCCAGACAAGAAACAAAACAAGAGGAATAGCGGTACCGAGAACAATTTACATCGTGAAAGAGTTGACATGAACAAAATTTAAAATATTGGTTCGAGTTAAGAGTGTACCACATAAACTCGAAATTGCTTGGCTCCGTCTTTGTCCTAGATAGAGATTATAATCTTTGCTCTTTCTAGGACTGTTAGGTTCTTTCTTAACTGAATCCACAGCTTCCAAAACTTCTCCAGCTGATAGAGCAAGTGATGCTAACTCCTGCTTCTTCAACCTATGTAAAACACCAATTTGTTATGTGTGACAGCTGAAAACAGAAGGTACACTTTTACCACGGGGTATTCTTTATACTCTCTACAGTCATAACCAGAGCCTACATGTTAAAGATTTTATATCAATAATTTCCAACACTAAGAACTGCCATCAATTCTCACAACCAGAATCAAAACCCTTTCTGAAATGATATCCTGGTGAGCTTCCATCTAAACAAACTATCACCCAACATCCAAAAATCCACAATTTAGCTTAAATCATCAATCTTTAACTCAAATAACCAAACAGGCTTGTAGAGTACCCCAAATTACAAAATTAACGATATTAAGAACAGTTTTTTTTACCAGCTCTTTTTGCTTAGAGGGTTCAAAGGCTGAGCCTGGGAGGAACCAAAAGCAACAGAGTGGAACAACTCGAATCACATTCTTAGAGAAGCACCTGACAAAACAGCGAATTTCAATTAGATTAATTCAGGAAAGAACTAACTCAGTCAATTAGGGCAACAACAAATTCAGATTTCAATCAATTAGGACAACAAATAAATCAAATTTCAATTAGGGCATGAAAATAGTTCTTACCAATGAGTGTGTTCCGAGTGATATTGTGTTGATTTCTTCTTCAATTTCCAAGTTGAACAGCAGTTGATGGAGATGAATCTGGTACTGAACTGCGTGTGAATCTCTCCCTAACTCATGTCGACGAATTGAACAGCAGTTGAATCTTTTCTAGCGTTCGTTCTTCGCAAGTCTGCTGATTTCTTCTTCAATTTCGTCACTCATGTCGAAGAATGAAACTTGTTTTTCTGTAGAACAAAAACAAAAAGAGAAGAAGAAGAAAACGATGGAAAATATTTGATGGATTTTGGAGGGGGTAGGAATCGATCCAGGGACCTCTAAGTCGAGTTTTGCACTGTTTGGACAAAAATGCCCTCAACAATCCTCTTATTTCCAACCTCCGTGTCCTTTTTTATCATCGGGACGATTACGCGATTACCCTTAACGTTTTTGTTTATCTACGAAACTGTCTAAAGGAAAAGAAATAAAAAAATTACGCCTACGTCCTTTTTGAGGGCATTTTCGGATATTCACGAAGTTTAAGACATGAAATTCAATCTTTTTGTGCAAAATTGAAAAAAAAGTCACTATTCAATTGACACAAAGTCACCATATATAGGGTCCTCCCTCGCTTCGCTCGGTCGGCCCAATAATGAGAAATAATCTCAGACCTTACAACACAGAGCAAAAGCCAAAGCTTTACTTATACATACCGGCACAATTAATATGCTGTCATAAACACCTGTCAACGAACACAACTAACAACCAAAAGAACCAATGAGAGCACAGCTCACCTAACTAACACTCACGTGCCAAAGGCACACTGACAAACAGTAACAGAAAATAGAAATGTGAGTGAGTGTTATCACCCTCCCTCAAACTTAATTAGGAGACAGCATAATCCTAAGTTTGTTTCTGAGAACCAAATCTGGGACCAGGTAGAGCTTTAGTAAAAATGTCAGCCACTTGATGAAGAGTGGAAATGTAGAAAACATCCAGAGCTTTGGAAAGAACAAGTTCTCTGACAAAGTGGTAGTCAATATGAACATGTTTCATCTTACTGTGAAGAATAGGATTCTTAGCCAAGGATAAAGCACTGGGACTATCACAACCTAATCTTGGAACAACAACCAAGGGATAGTGAAGATCCTGCAGAATGAAACACACCCAAACCATTTCAGCTGAACTGTTAGCCAGAGTCCTGTATTCAGCTTCAGTGTTGGATCTAGCCACTGTAGATTGTTTCTTGGAAGACCAAGAAATAGGGTTATCACCCAAATAAATGCATTAACCCCTAGTTGATCTTCTGTCATCAACACTGCCTGCCCAATCAACATCAGAAAATCCTAATAGCATGGATGTGCCTTTAGAGAAAGTAACACCAAACTCAAGAGTACCTTTTACATATCTGAGTATTCTCTTAGCTGCAGTGAGATGAACAGTAGTGGGATGTTGCATAAACTGACATACTTGATTCACTGCATAGCAGATGTCAGGCCTTGTCCAAGTTAGATACTGCAGAGCACCAACAATTGATCTAAATTCTGAAGCATCTTCAAGCAAAGTACCATCAGTCTTGTTTAACTTTGTGGTAGCACAAGCAGGAGTGTTACAGGGCTTTGCACCCACCATGTTGAATTTCTTTAATAGATCAA
>JAJJMA010068680.1:0-10920 GCA_023529015.1 Papaver nudicaule
TGTACGGAGAGAGCCTACGGCACAAGAAATGACTGATCCCAAGTATTGTCATTTTCATAGATTCATCAATCATCCCACCAGCGAGTGCCATCGACTCAAGCAAATCTTCAACGAAAAGATCGAGTCAGGAGAATTGAACTTGGGGACTGAGGGCGTGCATAAGAATCCACTCCCTCAGCATCAACCTCAACGTCAGCATCAACCCAACATTCGGAATTTCACCATCTCCGGAGAATCTGTCAAGCAAACTGCTAATTATTTACTGGAGAATTTATGCGAGCTCTTGCATTTTTCTAGAAGTCAGTGAAGAAACATTTTTGCTGCCCTCAGCTGGATTGCTAGCGGCAAAGAACTGCCTGTACCTGAAAAAGTTCAGCTAAAGCCTGATGAAGTCACACCAGAGATGATGGCAGGAGAGCGTGTTCCAGTACCAATTATCTCTGCTCGTCTCGAAGGTACAAATTTCAGTAAAGTTCAAATTGATGCTGGTGTTATTGTTAATTTGATCCCAATCAAAACACTTCAAGCAATTGGGATTTCTCGACGGGATGTCATCTACTATCCCACAGTAACGAAAGATTCAAAAGGAAATCTCCAAGACATATATGGTCATGTTACTTTAGATCTGAAGGTGGACTCTGCTCGCACCAAAACAAAGTTTCATGTAATCAAAGAGGATAAGGAGCATGACATGATCTTAGGACGTCCCTGGCTCAATGGGAAGAGATGTGTACCTACAATCTCACCAATAATCATCAAAGGCCAAGAGTTCATGTTTGACCAAGAAAGCTGCAACGTGGGAAAACTAGAGTACCGCGTGGGGTCCGAAACTCTGGTGATATTCAAAGAGGTACGTGAAAGTGATTTGAAATACTTTATTCAGAATTATTTAGTTCACGGAAATCCTATCCAACGTGTCCCTACACAAGGATTGGATAGTTCTCCGACATGGGGACTTGATTGCATCAAGTCTATCGAATCTTCTGAGGCACCTCAGGAAGAAATCAAGGCCACTTCCAATAGGTGGGTCCGGGCAAAGCAACGGTCTTATAGGCGAAAGACACCTGAGATGTCATGGGTTCCTACGGCTCCTTTTCAAGAAGGAGATAAGGTTATGCGACGCACTAACCGAAAAGTAACTTCTATTCCGGGGTCCACAGCAAACTGGGAGGGACCTTATGTCATATCTCGAGTCATGCCTGATGCACGATACATGATAAGTGCAATACATGAGAAGCTTTCAAACATGGTGGTCAACGGCAAATGGCTCAAGAAGATATGAAGATTCACTAGAGTTTATTTATTTCCTGTAATTTCAATTCCTCCAAAATAAAAGTGCAAGCAATCTCTTGCCTTTTAACAAGTCAATTCAAAAAAAAAATTATTCAAATTCAAAACCTATGAGTTCAAAATAATCAATTCCTACAAACCCTTTGTTCATAAAACCAAATAAAAGCAAAATAAAATTCTTTTGCTCCTGAAGCCTTTCAGAAACAACCATCTAAGGAAGATTTCGCTCCTTCATCGACTGCTTTCTTCATTAGAGCTATATCAGCAGCCTTCTTCTCTACCTTTTCAGTACTTACGGAGTTCCTCAGTCATGGCGGCATGGTTCCTCTCTTCTTGCTTCACCAAATCATGGGTGAATTTGCCAACAGCAGCACGCCTTGTTCGGATGAATCGGATGCTCGCTTGAAGCCATAACAAGTTGGGTTTGAAGTTTTCAAATGAAGCAATCAGTTCTTCTGCTTCATCTAGCGCCTCACAGGTCATGTCTTTCAGTGGGGTAGCATCCATCTTCGAGACCAAGCCCATGAGGTCAGCTGCAACACCTGCGAGCGTATGAAAATGGGCACGCCTTCCAGCAGTGATAAGGTGACCATAGAGATTCCACATCTTTCTATACAGTGGGACGTGTCCCTCGGGGACATTAAATCCTTCCACCAGTATATGACCAGGGAGAATTATTTCATGGGGAGGACTATACGCCAAACCAGCATGAGGAAACTCGGGAAGAGCCCACTTAGTGGGGGCATTTACACCAGTGAGGTCGATATTCTCACAGGGTTGGTGTTTCTTTTTCAACGAGCTGAAAAATGGTTTAAAACAAACAGAAGTTTAATAACATGTTTCAAGCTATGTGGCGAAAGCTTGGCATAAGAAGATTATTAAATTTACCTCGGTAACGGGAAGATTTTCATCAACGGCATCGTCAAAATCCTTACTCAGGTTTATGCCTTCACTAATCTTTTTACCGAAGAAGTAGTTGTTATTCGTCTTTTCACTATCCTCAGAAGGCTGCAAGAGCAAACAAGGTGAGAATAAAATACTAAATATTTTATTTCAAAGGAGTTTACAAAAGGTAACCTGTGTTACGGAAGACTTAGGCTCTGTGGAGTCTCCACTTTTATCCTGCTCAGTAGTCACGTCAGTAGACTTGCATGACGTATTCGGTGTTGATTCATCAAGCATTGGGTCTCGCTCTAAAGGAATGAATGAAAACTCCCCGACTCCTACAGAAGGCCCGTCCTACATCAAATAATGAAGAAACATCATCAAAACAATAAAGCTCATGACGTTTTCGAAAGAAGGAATTTTCTGACGTCTGAAATATTACGAAGTGCTGCAGAAGACTCAAAATCTGTACAAATCCGTAAGAGATATGAAGAAATTTCCTTCACGAAAGTTGTTCGTATGGATGTTTCCTATCACGTGATAAAGGGCTTAATTTTTGGAGCAATCTACTGGCCGGAATGATTTTTCTACTAAACAGCGTACAGACTGCAGCATTCCTGGACGTGGCGTCACTTTGTGACACATAAAATAACGAGCAAAAATGCATGAAATTCTGGTAGATTTTCTTTTTTGAGGTGAAATCTACTGAAGTCCTTTTTCCAAATAGGGGTCAATCATCGAAATCCGCCATCAGATGAAGATTCTACGTCCATTCTTGTAACGTGACTTAAGACAGAAAAATCTGACGGTATTTTTACTTTCACACACTAAAAGTAAAGATATAAGCAATGGAGTGAAGTATTACCTTCGCCCAATCTTGTGCATTAAGATTGGGGACTTGTTTATCATTTAAGAGGTTTATCATGGAGCTGTTCTTCCCTGGGAAAAGCAACGATTCTCCCGAAAGATGACTACCGAAAGACAAAGACATTTGTGTTGCAGAATTAGCAAGCTTCGAGCTAGGCGATGAATGTTGCTGCACAAGACATGGTGATAAAGCGTCAAAATCATTATAAATAAAGCCTATGAAAGCATTCGAAAGTTCGAGGTAATTACCAAATCACTCATATCTCCTGATTTACGTTTAAGAGTGCGATATTTGAGCAGAGAATATGGTGCCAAGTCGCTTTTGGAGGGAACGACGCATACTTCTTTAGGGAGAGCCATGAAGTCTCTATATAACTTTATTTGGCTGTCCCAAAATTGCCTGCCCGCTTCAGTGATTGATGGTACTCTTTGCCCTGAGAGGAATAACACGGGACTGAGCACCTTGGTATGAAGCTCCTGCATATTCCTTGGAGAAACACCTCGCTGCAACGGGATATCCTGGTCAAAACCCATCTGACGAGCTCCTCGGTCAATATTATATGCTTTGGTAACATAGCGCCCTACTTCATTAATGCCAATGAGATGACCACTGCAACAACTTATCATGAAGATCTTCTCTGCTTCAGTAGGGAATCCATTTGCAACAAGAACCTTCGCTGGAATATTACTCGGAGCATCACCAAATGACCGAAGCTGAGCTACACCTTCAGGGATTGAAGTCCATGGACGAAAAACTACCTTTTTCTCGTCATCCATGAATGCAAGAAAATCCTTTGAAGTGGGTTTATTCATCCAACGAACAATTCGAGCATCGTATGACAAAGATTTGTCCTTAGAAGACAAATTCGGGGCATAATCAGGATAATGCTCATATATCCAAGCTTGTATGAAGTTTGTTGATATGAATGTCTCAATCTTGGCGGCGCCATTTGAAAGTTTCATATTTGCAGACAAAACAGAAAGCTGGACATACAGGGTACCAAGAAACAAAGAGCCAATGGGTACGGGAATTCCTTGAGCCAACCTTATGGCATAGGGGGTAAGCATGAGTTTCAACTCTTTGTGACCATGAAGATTCTCAAAGACGTCTTTTGATAGCCAAAGTAAGAGGAATGCAACAACATGCAATAATGAAGAGCAGTTATTACTGGGTTGTGACCAGTGAGCCATCCATGAAGCATAAGCATCGTCATGTTTATTCAGAGTTTTGGCAACGCTGTTTAACTGAGCTTGCATCTTCTTTTCATCCACATTCAGAGTAATATTAAACTCTCCATTAATTGGAAGTCACAATAATGCTGCCAAATCTTCCAGTGAAATTACAAGCTCTCCCCATGCGAATATGAACGAGTTTGTACCATCACACCAACGGGTCAGAAGAGCAGCCAAAGCACGTTTGTCCCTGATTACGAAGGAAGCATTCGAACTCTTTACAGCATAAAGAATTCCGGCGCTCTCTAAAGTCGCCTCAATGTCTGGGATGTTGAGCGTTGTCTGGAAATACAGAGACCATGAATTAATTTGTCTCTGGGGAGAACGGTAAATAATACTGGAAGCGCTGAAGTCGCCTCTCTGCAGGCAAAAACAAGTCACCAGTGAAGGGTTGATAATCATTGGAGAACCGGAATTTCTTGGAAGAATTTTAGCTTGGTCTTGGGAAATTGCAACTCGAGCTAAACTTTCCAAACGAACTTCAAACTCATCGTTGATATGAGGGATCTCTCTTACAGCTGTGGTGGATGTGACTCCATCATCGGCAGAAGAAGAATTATGGGATTCATTGTCAGTCATCTTGATCTTCCAGTCTACAGAATATTGTGTTTATGGGAGAGGGAGAACAAACTCAAGAGAAGAAAGGCAAGTTTCACAAAAAAAAAAAAATTGCGTGAATGCATATATCACGCACGGTTTTTGGAGAGGGTCCTGACCTGATTAAGACTCTTTGGATGTTGCTTGAGCGGGCTTCGTCTTTAGGCCCTGTTTGGACTCCATGTTCGTGGATAAGGCTTCTATGCGGACGCGGCTGATCCATCAACTTATGCTCACCCTGAAACACTCACGGTTCCATGCTGTGCTGGGGACTTAATGTTCATGGTGGTTTTTAGCGAGGAGGTCACACGAGTAATTTCGCATCAATTTATGGCATCCTGGAATAGCTCAAGATAAGGTATGAGTTTATTTTACAATAGGGATAAGATATTTAATTACCATTAGCTGTATTTTGATATCTCATGACCCTAGCCTAGTAGCATGGTCCATATCCCTAGCCTATACGTAAAAAAATACCTACGCATGCGCATTAGCCTAGCTCATGCTTGAGCCAAACCCTAGGCATTTCACGCCATTACCTTGGCCTTGGCCTTTGGATGCCCACGGCCACTCCTTGGCCTAGCTTTTGGGTGTCCACGACCATTCCCTTGCCCTAGCCTTTGGGTATCCATGTTCACTAGCTTACCTTAGCCTTGGGTGCCCACGCCACCTCCTTGGCCTGATTTTGGATGCCCACGGCCATCCCTACCTTATCCTTTGGATATCCACGCCATCAGCTTGCCCAAGCTTTGGATATCCACGACTATTGGCTTGCCTTGGCCTTTGGATGCCCACGGCCATGCCTTGGCTAATCTTTGGATGCCCACGGCATTCTCCTTGGCTAATTCTTGGAGGCCAACGGCCTTTCCCTGCCTTAGTCTTTGGGTATTCATGCCTTTAGCTTGCCCTAAACCTTGGATGTCCACGTTTACCTCCTTGGCCTGATTTTGGACGCCCACGGCCATCCTTGTCTTTAGTTTTTCGGGTATCCATGTTTATAGCTCGCCTTGATCTTTGGATGCCCATGGCATCACCCTTGCTCAACTGTTTGGGGGCCCTTGCGCCACCCCTTGCCTAATATGTGGATGCCCACGCATCCTCTCTTTGTTTAGTTTTGGACGCCCACGGCCATGCCCTAGGTTATTCTTTGGAGCCCCATGGCCATGCCTTGGCCAAACTCTTGGAGGCCCAAGGTTATGCCTTGGCCAAATATTGGAGGCCTCATGACCATGCTTAGCCTAATTTATGGGGGCCTTAGGGTTGTCCCTCGCCTAATTTGTGGGGGCCTTATGACTTTCCCTCGCTTGTACTCATGGAGGTCCATGATCATCCTCTCCTCCTCACGGCTATCCTTGCCTTCTTAGAGCTAGAGTATATCTTTTCCTAGCCTCCCCTATATTTATGGATCCCACTGATCCAAGCCTAGAGGATTATGTATTTTATTGAGTCCATAATACTCTAGTTTCCTAATTGAGTTCAGAAATCTGGCAGCTCACGTATTTCTTCAATGGGCGATTTTTACAGCCCAATTCGTGAACAATTATGGGGTGCTTCCTTCACGAAAGTTTTTCCTCTGTGAGTTCCCTATAACATACTAAAAATTCGGAATTTTATCGATTATAGGCTGGCCTGGGTGATTTTATGAATGGACAACGTGCAAGCTGTCCAGAAATCTGAAGATAACATAATGTTATGGCTTATCCTTTTACGTCCTATACCTAACTTCCTCATGGGATTATTATGCTATGTAAGATGGCTTATTATTATCATTGTGGCCTATCTTTAGGTCTTGGATTGGCAATGCTTATGCATTCTTGACGATGGTTATGCTGTGATAGCATCATTCGTCTGTTTTTCCTGATTATGGACTCGCTTCTATAAATCAGTGCTATAATTCTTAATCATGGCTCATGGCTATGAATCATATTATTTTGGACATTCATATGTCTTCATTACTCAGAGAATTGGTACATTACATGCCACAAGCCAATTTCTCACATTTATGGCAAACTGAAAGTCGTATTTACTTGACTATTGCCACAGAGAGTTGCTGAAATCCTCTCAGTCTAAATGGCGGTTGCATGGCTCAATCCTTAGACTTATCTCATTGGTTTAAATGGCGATTGCCCGGTTTAATCCTTAGACCAAATCTCAAAGAGATATTCAAGCTTATCGCTTAAATCTCTATCTTATTGCAAAGTCCTGAGTTTACCAGTAATTGGTACGACTTGCATCTAGTCATCTTTGACTTAAACAAATATTTAACAAATCTTACGATAATCAAGTAAGTTACATGGGGGGATATTCTTTAGGGTTTTGGTTGGGCGGTCTACGGTACGTGTGATTGCAACGGCTCAATCACTCAACGGGAAAGACACTAGGTAGTGTGAACGTTGCTGGAAAGATGGGATAAAGTAGTGGGTTGCTAGTCTTCCATATTATTAGGCGCAAGACTCTTAACAACTGACCCCACTCACTCCTCACTCCCACTCTTCCACTTCTTCCACTTCTTACGAGATCAGTTAGGATTGCTATTGTTATAAATAGGTCACTCGACCAGTTTGGAAATAACAAGTTCAACAGAACAAACAATTTAATTCAGTGCAAGTATAATCAATCTGTCTTATCGATAATTGATTAACTCTTCTCATTCAGCATTCAATATCTAGTGAGAACTGAATATCCATTCTTTTAGCAACATCAATCATAACATCACAGAAAATCATAGCAATTCTCTGATCTCATCTTTCTCTGCTTCCCTCCCTAAACCAACCCTATATTCTCTTCTTGTAACTGAAGCAACACTCGAACGGCCATTTCTTGGTTTAGGCGAGTCTTGTTCGATCTTGACCTCTCGAATACCATTACAATCTTTTATTACATCATCACACTTCACACTTTACCCCTCAGATTCTCTTTATTGTTTTACACCTAAAACATTTGGCGACCACAGTGGGAGGTCATTATTTCAGTTGTAAGAAAAGATGGTTGAAACCAGGAGGCAGAGTTCAGAGAACACAAATTCTCCAAATATCACCAGTGGTCCCACAACCTCATCCGTTATGAGTGGGGCTACAAATCCTAGGGTTAGTGGCGCCATGACCTCTGCTGGCCCTACCATACAAAACGTGAACCCTATCACGTCTCAGAACCCTAATTTCACGTCTTCCCTAACTCAAGTGGGGCCAACCCAAACCGTGAGCCCTATCACTACTCAAAACCCTAATTTTGTGTCTGCCTCAACCCAGATAGGGTCCACCTTATCCCCTTCTCCCTTGGGCGTGTCATCTCCTCTGGTGGGATCCACCACGCCAATCCTATCCAATACCACGTCCCCCTATCTCATATGGTGGGGACTACCACTACCACTATCTCTCCTACTCCTTACACTCCTATCTCAAGCCGCACAGAAGTTTTTCTCTTCGGGCCCCGCACAGGAGAAACAAGGAGTACTGAAGACTCACCTAGCATCATGGATCTCATGAAGACCCAACAAGATCTAGCCTTAAGTCAGAATACTATGGTGAAAACCCAGATGGAGTTGCTGACTTGCTTGAGGACACTTTCAGAGAAGTTGACGCCTCCAACAAACTCAGGGTTTGCACGTGCAGATCCCCTAGCTCATTCCAACAGGGCGGGTCCTTCTCAGATTCATGTTATTCCTGATGATCAAGACACTCGTGTCCACACCACACGTGAGCCAAGCACGGGGTTTCAACACAACTTTGTTACTCGTGAAGATTTACAGAATCTCTTGCAAGCTCAGAGCATGGAGAATTCAGATTTGTTTTATCGTCATCAACCTCCATATCCAATTGAAATTCAACGCGAGTCTCTTCCTAAAGGATATGTCACGCCTTCATTCTCGATGTATAATGGTATTGGGAATGCCCGAGAACATATCTGTCGCTTCCTAGAATCATTGGGAATACATGAAAGAAATCAAGTTGTATGTCTCAAAGAATTCTCGAAATCTCTGACGGGAAAGGCGTACACTTGGTATAATAATCTAGCTCCCAACAACATCCTCAGCTAGAGCCAGATGGTTAATGCTTTCCTCAAGAAGTATTTCTTTGTGTCTGAGCAACTCACTCTCTCCGATTTGGGAAGATTTTATCAGCGAAAGAATGAACATACAGATGATTATGTGACGAGGTTCAGAACTCGTTCAGTGGATTGCAATGATCCAAACGTGACAGAGTTGCAGTTAGTGGAGCTTTGCATCAATGGAATGATACCAGTAAATCGGGCCTTGTTGGAGAATCTGGATATTAATAATTTCACCAAGCTCCATAAGTCCGCCAAACGATCCGCCACTACTGCACCTGCGTTACTAGAAAGTCCCAGGCCTGTAATAGCTGAAGAAAGTCGTGGTGAGACACGTGCCAGCAAGCGACTCGTCAACAAGCAATATAGCTCTCTTCCCTCAGTTCATGCTGGCACTGAAGGTGTTAAGAGGAAGGCGCCTACTCCTGAGGCCCCACAATTAAAACGTGCAGCCCCAGCCCAATCTCAGACTTCTGCACGGGTCCCAGCTAATGCTCCTGCACCAAAAGCACCACGACAACCGAGGGAATTTCCTAAAGTTCCTGATTTCCCATGTACTATGGATGAAGTGATAGAGCTCCTGGAAGCATGGATTCAAGATGGTGCTGACAAATTACCTCATGTACGGAGAGAGCCTACGGCACAAGAAATGACTGATCCCAAGTATTGTCATTTTCATAGATTCATCAATCATCCCACCAGCGAGTGCCATCGACTCAAGCAAATCTTCAACGAAAAGATCGAGTCAGGAGAATTGAACTTGGGGACTGAGGGCGTGCATAAGAATCCACTCCCTCAGCATCAACCTCAACGTCAGCATCAACCCAACATTCGGAATTTCACCATCTCCGGAGAATCTGTCAAGCAAACTGCTAATTATTTACTGGAGAATTTATGCGAGCTCTTGCATTTTTCTAGAAGTCAGTGAAGAAACATTTTTGCTGCCCTCAGCTGGATTGCTAGCGGCAAAGAACTGCCTGTACCTGAAAAAGTTCAGCTAAAGCCTGATGAAGTCACACCAGAGATGATGGCAGGAGAGCGTGTTCCAGTACCAATTATCTCTGCTCGTCTCGAAGGTACAAATTTCAGTAAAGTTCAAATTGATGCTGGTGTTATTGTTAATTTGATCCCAATCAAAACACTTCAAGCAATTGGGATTTCTCGACGGGATGTCATCTACTATCCCACAGTAACGAAAGATTCAAAAGGAAATCTCCAAGACATATATGGTCATGTTACTTTAGATCTGAAGGTGGACTCTGCTCGCACCAAAACAAAGTTTCATGTAATCAAAGAGGATAAGGAGCATGACATGATCTTAGGACGTCCCTGGCTCAATGGGAAGAGATGTGTACCTACAATCTCACCAATAATCATCAAAGGCCAAGAGTTCATGTTTGACCAAGAAAGCTGCAACGTGGGAAAACTAGAGTACCGCGTGGGGTCCGAAACTCTGGTGATATTCAAAGAGGTACGTGAAAGTGATTTGAAATACTTTATTCAGAATTATTTAGTTCACGGAAATCCTATCCAACGTGTCCCTACACAAGGATTGGATAGTTCTCCGACATGGGGACTTGATTGCATCAAGTCTATCGAATCTTCTGAGGCACCTCAGGAAGAAATCAAGGCCACTTCCAATAGGTGGGTCCGGGCAAAGCAACGGTCTTATAGGCGAAAGACACCTGAGATGTCATGGGTTCCTACGGCTCCTTTTCAAGAAGGAGATAAGGTTATGCGACGCACTAACCGAAAAGTAACTTCTATTCCGGGGTCCACAGCAAACTGGGAGGGACCTTATGTCATATCTCGAGTCATGCCTGATGCACGATACATGATAAGTGCAATACATGAGAAGCTTTCAAACATGGTGGTCAACGGCAAATGGCTCAAGAAGATATGAAGATTCACTAGAGTTTATTTATTTCCTGTAATTTCAATTCCTCCAAAATAAAAGTGCAAGCAATCTCTTGCCTTTTAACAAGTCAATTCAAAAAAAAA
>JAJJMA010068706.1:37299-66165 GCA_023529015.1 Papaver nudicaule
TTCTCTTGTTTTTGTGATACAGATCATATGTAATTTTTCATGTTTTTCATCTATGATGTATTTGAAATATTATCAATGAAATCAAGAAATTTACTCCTTCAAAAAAAAAAGAACAGGAGATAGAGAAGGGAGTTTTCGTTTCTACTCAAATATTTGTTCTATTTCACAAATGAAGTGCAACGGCCTATTTATCCACTTAGATAGCATGACTTGTTGAACAAAATGAGGACACGTATTAACCCACATGTCATGCATCAATATTTACGGGGGATGCATCAATACTTGAAATCTAACAAGTAACAAGATAGAACAGGAGATAGAGAACTAAGAGAAGGGAGTTTTCGTTTCTACTCAAATATTTGTTCCATTTCACAAATGCAGTAATTCTATACTGACCGTTCCAAATCTCCCGCAAAATCCCGTAGACGCATCCAACGGCTGGCGTGAGTTTAGATTTCGGCTCAGCGGGTCCCACCACAAAAAATCAGCAGGTCCACCCGCCGAGATGTTTCACACGAGATTTGCTGGAGGATTGGGTCGGCGGTACATATATCATTAACGTCACAAATGAAGTGCAACGGCCTATTTATCCACTTAGATAGCATGACTTGTTGAACAAAATGAGGACACGTATTAACCCACATGTCATGCATCAATATTTACGGGGGATACATAATTATCCTCAAGGGATTATGTTAAACTTCATCGAGTAAGTTCTCGATTCTTCTTAAGCGGTCAATCCCTATTTTTTCCCTTCTCTATTTCGTTTTCTCCTCTCTCAAAACCCCTCATTTCTGCGTGTGATTTCAACCGAGATCAAGACCTTTACTTCTAAACCCATATACCATAGATCTGGATCTATCATGTTATAACTTGAAATTTTTGCACCTTAGAAACTATTATAACCCAAACCTCCTCTCACAAACAAAACTAGGGTTTTTTCCATTGAGAAAACATAGAAGAAAAACAAAGATTCATTTCCTTAGGTTTTCGATCTACAACATGTCATATATCACGACGATGTACATGAGTAAAATAGAAAAGGCAAATCCTCTATTCCATGTTCCTGTGTCATTTTTTTTTATTTAAATCAATTTGTTTAGGTGATGAGGTTTTTGTGATCTTTTCCTGATTTTTAGCTTAAATATTGATGTATTGATTTTTTGAGATTTATATCAATTTAATTTAATTTTTTTGAGGCTAACAAATATATTTGGTCTAGATCTGATATTAGGGATTTGATTGTTTGGTTTTTGGGTGTGTAGGTGAAGGGAAAGAGATCTAGAGAACTAATTTTTGGATGTGCGGTTGAAACCCTAAGTAATTTTAGAGTTAGATATTTCTGTTTGTTGAAGAAATTGTGAAGAAGCGAATTGTTATAATCATGATCGCTAACTTCGTATCCTGTTTAGATGGTATAGATTTTTTTTGTTCTTATTTGTTCATTTTTCAATTTGGGTTTTGTTGCTCGAACTGGTTGTTATGGTTTTTCACTTTGGGTAGAAGAAAATTGGGTTTTTTTAATCGATTCTGAATATTGGTTTTTTGATTTAAGGCTTTGTTTTTGGATTTTGAAACTAGGATTTGTGTTTAGGGCTACGCAAATCGATTAGTTTTTTCAAATGTTTTGTCTGTTTGTTTATGGGTGCATGGTGGTGTTATCATATTTCCATGTAGTAGTAATTGTAGATATTATAAATCTTTATTTCGTGTACTTTTTGTTTGTCGTCAAATCACCAATTTATCCTTCAATTTATTTTCAGCTGTACATCGATCAAAATGGTTTCATTGCAAGGTAGACATAAGAAGATTGAGCTGCATGGATGGGATAAGCTGAGTGATGAGATGTTTACTTAGAACTAGTTTGGATTATTAGGTTATCTTTTGTTTACTTTTACTGCACTGCTTGTATCTCTGGTAATCTCCCTTATCTCATTTGGTCTTTTATGGACAATGGTCTTTTATACATTAAATTGTTTGCAAGAAACTGTCTGTTACTAGTACTGATTTCTACAGGATGATGCCGTGTCAGGTGTTGTTAAAGATTTCCGACCACAAAATTACAAAATGAACAATGGTGGTGCTAATTTTGTAACTTCTGGCTACACTAAAGTAAATGGTGTTGGTGCTAAAATTATAGGTACTTCCAAATGAAGTAGAGGTGAATTCATTCATGTGTGCTTTTGTAATATTCTTAGTATTATTCTTAGTCTATTTACAAATGCTTATATCTGCCTATCATAATAGCTATCTTGTGATTTAATGCTTGGCCACTTTGTTGACCTTAAGCTATCTTGGTGAACCATATCTTTGTAGCTCAACTTGATTGCTATATTTAAATGCTATATACTTCATATTAGAACTGAATATTTTTGTCCGCCGGTTTGTAATTTGTATGGTTATTTGTAATTTGTGCATTTTGTTTTGGTAATTTATGCAGGAAGGTAAAAAAGTTGTTTTTCGAGCCAAAACTAGGTCTGGGAAAACCTATGCTTATCTACATCCTTTTTTTTCTGATACCGGAGCTAGTAAAAAGACTGCCCCAAGTGCCATGATTCTAGATCCTACTTGTGGACTATGTCAAAAGGCATGTTATCATTTCTATTGATTACGGTTAATTACTGTGTTTTTGTCATGAAATTGTTTCCTGAAATGTGCATGTATTGTTTGTGATTAGGTTTATGAGAAGGTGTTGTCTTTGACTGTGGCGTGCAAAGTACAACTAAAGATCTGGTATGTTCTAAGTTCACAACTTTTAGATTTCTCAGATGTGGTATAAACAAATGAAACTTAAGTTGAGATTGATTTTGTTTGGCAAGGCTGCAGAATATTTTGGTTTCAACCCCAGCTTGCAATTCAACGTGCTTGTCATATGATGCCCTCAAAACAAATTCAACCCAGGAATCCCTTCAGCTTCTAGTACTCGATGAGGTGCAATTTTGATATCAATTTGAACTTATTAGTTTCTTAGTGTTTCATGTTTTATTGTGTTCTGTATAATGATGTTTCATGATGAGTGTGGTTCAATTTAAACTTGATGTACCCGATTCCATTAAAGTCTTGGTCATATTACGGAATGTTGTGTGAAAACTGTGTTCTAGGTACTTGGGAACATTGTGCAATGAATGGACTACTTCATGAGTTCTTATGAATCTCTTGATACACTGCCATTGTCCTAATTAAAATCATTTGAAATGTGGTATGGTTCGTAATTGACTAGTCTTATGCTTCTTTCAGGTGAATAGCATAAGGCTACCTAAACATAAAAAGGTCTTCTGTGGTACTGGCTTAGTTGAATTTAAGCTTGGAAGTGTACAGGGAGAGTGAGAATTTCAGTCAGAAGTTGAAATAATTAGCCGTGTACGTCACAAACATCTTGTTTCGTTGGTTGGATACTTTGCAAGTCTCAAAGTATCTTTAAGGTTATACCGTTTTAGCTAAGCCTTGTATTTTTGTGAACTTAGAATTTAAATCATTTTTTGTATAACTTTGAAACATATCAATACAATAAATTTTTATTTGAATGTCATTTGGTTTTATGAAGATGAGTGCATTTCATTTGGATGAGACAGATTTATTCAGCAATCAGCTTCTGACAGAATGAATTCAGCCAAAACTGATTTTTTTTTAAAATTGAAATGCAAGGATACGACTGACTATAGTAGTTGTTAACGTACTATTGTTAATGCGCGTCGTTCTATGCGACCCATTCCATGGGGTCGTACAAAAATACAGTCTAGATGCGACCCTTTATACTACTGATGAAGTTGGTTATCTGCCGGTTTTACTACATACCATGTAGGGTCGTAAAACGACCTATTTCCACTAGTGTACCCAGATTGAGTTTTCGGGATTAATCTCCATTGCTCGTGTTGTCAGTTTGATGACTATTTCTTTGGTTGCATTTATTTTCATTAATGAAGGATTGAATGTAGCTAGTTTCTTGGTAATCCAGAATATCTAGAAGGCAAATGATGAGTTTTTGTAGTTGCTAGAAATCCGAGACAACACACCGAAGTAACTAACACAGTAAGGAAGACAAGATAAAAGTAAAGTTCTCTCTGAAGGTCGAGATAGGGATCACTAAGGACAGACCCTCAGTGATCTTGTACTACTGAGCCATATAACAACACATCGGACCATGTCAGTGATTGTACGGGAATATAAATACTAGGGTACAAACAGTCAGCTACAGAGGTACGTACCTATGGTAAGCGGAGGGAGTGGTGCGCTCTTAAGGAAGACATATGGAAAATGGCATCCACATTCTGCCCTTTTTGTATGAACCTCAAGATAATTCGGAGGAGATTTCACTTTAACTTGCGTTTCTGCAGTTTCTATGATTTGAGGATGGCTTAGATATGCGTTGTGTGGTTCGTTCCTAACGTAGCAGAAACGTATAGGTTGGATCATAGATTCAGTAAACGATGAAAACTAGTGTGATATCAATAGATTCACAAAAATAATTAATAGGAGAACTAGAGAATAATACTTAAGAAATGACTTTGATAAAATCAAATAATAATGTAACGACCCGCCTAATTCACCTGCTTATAGTCTACACTAAGAGGCATTGAGAAACTAAAACATCTAAACAAAATACCTAATTACAGAAGAATCTTAAGAGAAACCCAAACACTCTGATTTTAATAACTGAAACCTCTCATGTGATATAAATATAATAATGTGTTGTTGTTACAATTTCACAGAGAATACAGATGTAAGATAATACACAATGACCTTTAACTCGATTAAACGTTGAACTACGAAACGCAACTCTTCACGTGCACCATCTCTTCTGACAACTGAAAATTGAAGTGGAAACGAGTGAGCACATCATCTCTAAGGGTGCTCAATGGAAACAGGTATAACATTCAAGTAATCATTATCATGCTTTACAGTTCTACTAAAGAAAGCAGTAAACACCTTTGGCACTCAACACTCAGCAAGTCATCATATTATAACATAACATGTTAGGAAAAGAAAGTGCAGAGATTGCATCCCATACTACAACCTTCTGCGATCAACCAATGATGATATGCACTCGTCAGTCTCCCCAATTACCTTGGTTTATAATATTGCACTTCCCGTGCTATTAAAGACGTAAACTAGGTTATAACATAAAAAGTAATAATATTGCACTACCCGTGCAATTTATAATATTACACTTCCCGTGCTACTATAATATTGCACTTCCCGTGCTATTCAACTTAGCAATAATCTGTGGTCTTTCCACAGGCACTTCCCGCGGGGATACCAACGGCACATATCAAACAAGATGCTCATACAAGTACACACAACATGCTATGATTAAAATGTAAATTAATGAATGATTACGAGAAAGGTATAAGAGTTCCCACCTGGATTGATGACAATCCATTCCTACCTCAAGATCCACCGCCCACTTGTTCATTTCTCGTGCCATTCGTTGTTAATACATAATAGAAGTTAATCATACATCACTCAAAGAATAGTTAAGTAAATTATTATTCACTAATTTTCTTTTATAAAATAATATACTTATCCAATCTAGATGAATTATATGTCATTTCGAAGGTCTCGCGAAGCTCTCCAACTTTGCAGAAGGGACCAAAAGCTAATTTGGACTCTAAGTGGTCCAAAAACCCAAAATAGTGAAACTGAACCATAACCCATGACTCAGTGGGCCAACCCGGACCGGCCCGCCCAACCTGGCACGCCATGTGTCACCTCTACAGAAATCCAGGTCAACTCGGGTGATTCGGTCTGACTCACTATGAGTCAGAATCGAATTCGTCTGACTCAGTGTCTGACTCTGTCATCTTCAACCTTTAACCCTAGGTAAAACATCACAGACACCCTAACTTTCGGGTGCTATAACTAATTCAATTTTGATCCAATTGAATCATTATATATATGAATGGAAAGCCTGAGAGACGTACTCCAACTTTCATGTTTTGATAAAAATCTAATAAAATCCCTATCGGCCTAGAAATGTATGAGAAGGTGCTAACACGAAACTGTTTTCTAAGTTTTTCCCAGATTTTGCAGCAGTTACTAAAATGGTTACCTAAAATTCATTACAACACCAAATGAAACAAACTCAAGTTCTCTGGAAAACTAAGAAGCAAAACTCCAACTTTCATGCTTTAACCAAAAATCAATAAAATACTTAGGTTGGTGATATTTACGTTCTAAAACAGGTCAGAGTTACATGAAATTATGATTCTTATCAAAAAAACCCTATATGATTGATTGTGTGTTATTTTTAATATCTATATTATAAGCCCCAATGGTGTTTTTGAGCTTGGACGGCATCCGTATTTCGGAGGGTCAAAGAGTGGCTCAGATTCAATCTATCAAAATTGCCAAGAAAAATGAAATTCCTCGCAATGTCAAACCTTATTACTCCACCCATCAAAAATGCCCCACCCATCATACCATTCAAGAAACAAACGTAACGCCTGGCTGAAACTTCTCCTCCCCGTTTCACTCGCATTAACCCATTGCAATTTTCCTAACTTCTAAAGGTGTCATCTTTCTTCGTTTCCGTCTGTTCTTTCTCAAATCTATGTTAATTTTTTTTTTTTTTTTTTTTTTGCAGGACTTAGGGTTTACACTCCAGACGTTTACCGTCTTTCTTCGTTTCCGTCTGTTCTGTCTCAAATCTTATCATGATGGCTTTTGCAATTTTGATTTATTGTTCTTCCTTACTGTATTTTCGCAGGTTGGTCTGTTTTAATTTTTCCTATTTGAACAGTCTGTGATTTGTATTTTACGGTTTATATATTGAAGCTTCAATTGGTTTTTGTTTGATTTTTGTTTCATTAATATTGTTTTTGGTTTCCATATGATTCATGATCTGTACCAACTGATTCCTCAAATACCAAATTGTTCTTCTCTTGCATTCCAATACCTAATTGTTCTTCTCTGTCATCAATTGGTGTACTAATATGTGTTTGATTCCATTAAAGGAGGTTTTAGTTTCATACATAGTCCATTAGCTGAAGAAGTATGCTTAATAGCTAAGTGAAGGATTTTTGTGATGCTTGCATGATGTTTGTAGAAATGTGTAAGTCAGAGTAATCTACCAGGGCCTGGTAAAATATGAACAATAAACTGTAAGGAAAGGGGCTGATTCTGCATATGCTTATGGTTGCATATAGTTATAGATTAGACGATAATTTTGAATGTCGAATGTTCTTTGTTTATAAGGAGTTAGAATGCGCTATTCTGGTGATGCGTAGAGACACTTAAAGTTGTGGATTTATGACTACTTGAGGCTTTCACATATTGCTTTGAGCAAATGCATTTGCTTATATGTGATTTTAACGTGTCTCCAATTAGTGGCCAAGCAGGAATTCGTGAGAAATGAATTTGAGATTCATGTTAGATTTATCTGACATAGGGTCTTAATTAAGGTAGAAAAACTAAAAACTTTTTCCATGACCTGTCTCTCTATTATTACCTGTTTTATTGTGCAGGACACATCCAATACTACTGCAAAAGTGAGATTAAATTATCTTGATTGAGATTCTAGGTTTACCTATGTATGTTCTTAGTCTAGACATGGTACTTTGTTCCATCTTGGTGAGGATTTTTACTTCTTAAGATTTTCACCTCTGCACTAATGTGGAGTTATTATATCAGTTTCTTCGAAGGGATCTACATTTACTTTAGACAAATGCTAATAATTTCTTTTTTCTTTATGTAATTCACTAATTATATTTTTTGGTAATCTACTCCTTAGTGATGTGCTGATTGAATTGTAATGGGTATCAACAGATTTCAAAGCATATAACTGAGATGGCTACGCTAATCAGAAAGATCGTGCTGCTTGACCTTCGGCTGGTCAGTACTTCTTCGTCATGTAATTCTATTAGTATCAAATAGTTTAATTAATATCAACTGTCAAATTTATGGATTTTTAGGAAATAAACTAAAATTAAAAGTTCCATAAACATTTTTTCAATACGAGGAAACACTATATGACCTTAACGGTTGGTTCGTTTTACTCACTCCTTTGAACTTGCCAATTTGTTTTGCGCTATGAGTAGGATGTTTTGTTGTTTAATTCAGTTTATGCTTACATGACAACTTCTTCCCTTACAATTGATACATTAATTTTGTGACTAACGTCTTTCATTGTTTTTTTTTTATTATTTTTTACCTGATAGTTATGTGCCATGAGTAGGATATTAGGTTCTTTAATTCAGTTTTATGCTTGCAAACATATTTACAGTTAGGTTCTCTTAAGGTCTTGGGTTCTGTAACATAAAGGATAGAACATCCATCTTAAAGGCTACGATACTCGATAGTTTCATGTGTAATCTAGCCCTCCATTGGCTTCACATTGAAACCCAATTGGGACATTATTGTTAGCCTAACAAGTTTTTGTGTAGAAGGAAAGAAAAACATTTGGAGTAATATGTCATTTTAATATATTTGAGCAACCAGTTGAATTTATTTATTGTATTACAGCGTATTCGGACCAGTTTGGTTGTTTCTCCAAATAGCATTTTCTTTTTGCGTACAACCCATTTGAAACAATGCATGCTTACAATGTATGCAGTTGGTCCAGATAATAGTTTGTCGAGGTTCTGCCTCTAAAATCATCCAGGTAATGTTACCTTTGATGCATCTCCTTTGTCTGCCATGTATAGCTTACAAAATTTATTGACTAGGAGGGTTACCTTTGATGCAACATGTGTAGAGCTACAGAAGCCGAGCCATGATTCACTACGGTTGCTTGATCTTAATTTTTGGAGAATCACATAATCTTTTGTAATTTGAAAACACAGTGTGATCAACGAGCCATTTGTGTTTTGAAGACATACGCCGTCATGGTGAGTTTGCATCTAAAGTTGCTGAACATTTATCCCAATACGATGTGCTAAAGTAATTTACCTTGAATCCAGCTTACTTGGTACGTATTTTTGTTTACTCATGTCTTTGTTTATTTTTTGGTTATTCATGTTTTACCAAATAAAGTACTCCGACCGGGATCATTGTGTGTTGAAGATCGATGCATCTAAGAAGCTCATGAATATAGATATCCAGCTTACTTCGATGGAGAAAATCATCAAAACTTGATACATGGTTAAAAATAGGTTACATCTCTTTAACATGTCTAACTGCAGTCAAGTAACTATTTTTTTTTAAAATAGTTTGCATCTCTTAAACCTGGCTAATTCGGGGGCGAGCCAGTTTTTAATGGGGGAGAAGGCGAATCCAAAATAGGGTCACAATGAAGTAAAGAGGTCATCCCATATGAAATATATTTTTTTAAATACAAAACAACCCTTGATTAGTAGAGATTAATGATATGATTAGATGTTAACTAAATTTGATTAGCAAAAATTAATGATATGATTAATTCATCACCATCATCTTCATCAATACTATCTCCATTATCAAAAATCATGATGATCTTCATCAAGTTTCGGTCATCAATAATCACTATCATCCTTCACATTCAAAACAAACATTCATAATCCATAGTTCTTCATCCCTACTAACTATTTAATCACTACTACATATCCAATCTATCTAAGATTTAAAAGAAAACAAAAAACTTCATTGAATCGATGAAACATAGACTTCAAATTAACCTATAATCGTCAAGGTTTTGTTTTAAACATGACAAATAATCACTATAATCGAACGATACTCCATTGAGGAGCTTAGTTCACTAAAAACACTATGATTTGTATGAAAAATGCTCAATTTTTTCAAGTTACAGAGACAAAATCGTCAAGGTCGATGATATAATCATGACGATTGTTCTTGACTGTAGAAAAATCGTCATGGTTATATCATCGACCTTGACGATTTTTCATAATTTTTTTCCAGAGATTTCATGATTTAGACGAAGGAAAATCAAGAAAAAAACCAAAAAATCGTCAAGGTTTTGAAGGTTTCCTTGACGATTTTTTTGGTCACGGTTTTCGCAACGCTTATAAACGTTGCAAAAAAAAATTATTTCAACCCAAACTTCTTAGACCAGTGATTATTTCAACCCTGACTTCTAATTTTTTGCAATGTTTATAAGCGTTGCAAAAACCGTGACCAAAAAAATCGTCAAGGAAACCTTGAAAACCTTGACGATTCTGGTTTTTTTTCTTGATTTTCCTTCGTCTAAATCATGAAATCCCTGGGAAAAAACATGAAAAATCGTCAAGGTCGATGATATAATCATGACGATTTTTCTACAGTCAAGAACAATCGTCATGATTTAATACAAAACCTTGACGATTTTGTCTCTGTAACTTGAAAAAATTGAGCATTTTTTATACAAATCATAGTGTTTTTAGTGAACTAAGGTCCTCAATGGAGTATCGTTCGATTATGTTTGACCAACCATCTTTGTATTGTAAGTTAATCAACAAACCAAGTTTCAAAATCCGAATTTTGAAGTTGTTAAAGTTTAATTTGGATTTTAGAGATGAAGAAATGAAATAGAGAGAAGAAGATTGTTTGTTGTTAATGATATAGAGAAGATGGTTTTTGTTTGAGTGTTTTTTATTAGTTTTGTAGTAAGATTAGTAGTAAAATTAGTGTTTCGAATTTTGAAGTTGTTAAAGTTTAATTTTTTTGGATTTTAGAGATGAAGAAATGAAGTAGAGAGAAGAAGAGTGTTTGTTGATAATGATTTTTTTGGGTGTTTTTTGATTAGTTATGTAGTTAAATTAGTAGTAAGATTAGTGTAGGGACTTTTTAGTATTTGCACAAAGTTTTAACACCCCTTATAAACTAGGATGGGATATTTGAAGTAGTGCTCGCCCCTATTAAATTTGGGCTCGCCCCCAAATTAGCCAGGCTCTTAAACTCCTGGTGTATTCTTGAGTTATTTTGAGAATAAATGCACTAATCATGTTAATTATACCAACCAATGGTGGGTAACTAATATATGCACATTTACGTTTTTCTCTTAAACTCTTGGTGTATTCTTGGTGTATCCTCTTCATGGATTAACTGGAAATGTACAATGTGATAACAGATGTCAGTTGCTTGAATTCTTAGCAACTATATATATTTGTTTAGGGCTTTATTCAATTTTTTCGGCACCAACAACTTAGCTTGCACTATAGCTGTATGATCATAGTTTTACAGTTTACTCCATGAAAGTAGATTTATACGGATAAAAAATAATGTTAAAAATTTCTATACAATTCTTTGGGAATTGCTTTATCACACTTAATCAGTTATACTATTCATATTTCATATTTTAGTTTCTTAATATTGTTATTTTTATTGGACAATAAGATTCCATGCTTCTAGCTACCATGTCATTATCCTATATTATTTCAGATAGCAAGAGTATATAATTTATCTGTTTTTCTTTGGGTCTGGCATACTTTGTAGCGAGAAAAATTGTCGCTTAAGAGCTGTACTCACTAAATATACCTCTAACTAGCTCTTTCCCTCCCTATTCTAGGTGCTGGTAGGTTCCAGAGACGCTAGCAAGCTCGATGTTGGACGGTGATGGCACTAAAGATTTTTGAGGTATATATTCGTCCGACAATTAGGGTCATAGTTCTTTCTTGATGCCGACACAACAAATTATGTTGTTTGTACAGAAGTTGTGGTTTCTTGATGATTTTTATGAGAATTTCTACGAGGATGAACTGCGCCCTGCCACTGTTACCTATCTATGATGACAACTGGTGTAAATCAGTTCATTGACGCGTCTGTCGATTTAATAATAGTTTAATACCTTTGTTCTTATATCTAATTTTGGGTGCAAGACTTTTATTCAGTCGGCAAGAGTTCGTCATCCCAAGGCAGACACTGAACTCGTCCAGTTCAAGTAATTGTTCAGCAGATGGATCATAAATATTCATATTAAGATTTGCATAAGTTACTGTTGTTTTAAGAACAAATAACAATCCCATTTCGTAAAGATTATTAAGAGGTTTTGATTGATAAAGTTAAACTTCAAATCCAAAAAATAAAATTCTGTGAAACTTGCATATTTTAGTTTTTTTTTTTATTATGCATTGTTGTGTACTTACTGGAATCATATTGCCGGTAGTTCTCTCCTCTCATGCTGGGAGGCACAGACATTGTTACGATTTAAACAGGGTACATCATTTTCATGTACACAAAATTTTAGATCACTTTAAAATATACTCATTCAACTCAACGATATCCACACACTAACCCAAATGTGCATACTTCACTCTATAATGTGGAAAATTATTTTGATGTCGCGCTGCAACATCATTTTTTATGTAGCAGCACCACGCCCTTTGGATGGAGGGGGAGGAGGTATAATAACCTTTGGATGAAAAAGTGTTTAAATGATATTTAATAATCTCACACCACCCCTTCATCCAAGGATTATAAACCCCCTCCCCTCCTCATCCAAGGGGTGTTGTGCTGCTACATCAAAAATGATGTAGCAGCGCGACATCAAAATCGCGTTCACCTGATCTGTCTATAAACTACGACATCATTCTATCACCTACGGACATCCCTTTCTTATTCAAAGAAAATCAAGCTCACCAATCTAGCTAAATAGAATTAAGTCTTCCAGGTAACTTACCATCTACAATGTACCGGAACGGGACCATTAACTTAGGTCTATGTTCAACAAAAGACCAAAACAGGTACCCTTGTTGCACATGCCATTAAGGAAGGTAATATGGATTTTTACCATCTCATGACGACTGTGCTCATGTTTTGCACAACAAAATCTACAAATTACCTGGCAAAACCTTTGTGTACGCTATTATTTTTGGTTTAACGGACATACAGGGTCCACTCACACCACCCATGGAAACTACAGGGGCCACTACCATGATACATCAGCTGGGGGAGTAAAGTGGCGGAGTGAGGGCATATATTGTTTTCGCTCTAACGATGCACAAATTTCACACATATGACATCTGCTCAAAATGGCAGTTCAAAAACAAAATTACATTTCTCCCCATCATTTACACGATGACAAACCATATTACAAAAAGGTAAATCATCTAAAGCCCGTGCCCACGGCACGGGTCGTACCCTAGTCTAAGATAAAACCAAATCATATTTAGCTTAATGAAATCAATTGAAAACGTTACCTTGATTCACACAACATCACCACCACTATTAACTCCTCAATCATCATCATCAAGAACACCATGTTCCTTCTTCATCACACCATAACCAAAAATCATCATATGTTCTATTGATTTTGTATGAACTCTTCCTAGTTATGACTCTAGTTTAAATCTCTAAATCAACTCTCTTACCACCACTATGATTATCATCAACTAACATTTCCCTCCATGTTCTTTAACTCTCTTCTTCTCAAGTCTCACCATTAACCTTCTCCCCTATCTAGTTTTGTTTCAAGACAATTTAAATTTTTCTACATACTCCCCATCTCTATCTACCTATCTCTCTGTTTTTGTGACCAACCAACACTACCAGCTTTGATTTCCATGAACTCCATCGGGCTGCTAGTGAAAGATGAAGATAAATTCTAACGTAAATCTTTAGTTTTCTATATATAGTTTTATTATTACACCTTGATTACACCCATTCTTACTATTACCAACTCATGCAAAACTACCAAGGGGTACATCTACTCTAGGGATAATATTTACAACTTTAAACATATAACTACACCTCATTTACACCAAATCACGGTTTTACTATTACCACCTCTAATAAATTACTAAGGGATATCTATTTCTAACTCAATGTTCTGAGAGTTGTATCTTCCTCATCCGACGTCCGATTGACGCGTTCTAATAGTCTATTTCGCATAACTTTTCGAGATCTATCTATTGGTACTATTATCGTAGCCAAATTATTATTTCATTGATTACTATATTTTGTGTTTAATTTTAATTAATCAAGTCATTACACGGCGAATTTGTCACTTGACTAGTCTATAGTCATTGACCTGCTTACGAGTCTCTACAAATAATATTGAATGTGTGTATTGTCTACAATACTAGGCCTTCTTATATAGGCTTTAAAGCTTCCTAATAATACTAGGACCAAGAAAAGGAAATCAAACTACACTTGAAAATCAAACTATACTATGAAATCAAACTAAACTAGGAAATAGGCCAAAGCTAGGAAAAGGAAATCCTAAATAAAACATAAAATATAAGTTTGTTTGACTAAGTCAAACAATGATGACTTTGTCAATTGGATGTTCTACATCAGGCCCTCCTTCTTGGAGAGAACTCGACCTTGAGTTCGGTATAGACAGAGAAACATCGTCGTCAGGGAAATAAAGGAAGATATATCCTTGACGTTGAATGTAGGCGAGATGTTCAAATTAGCTGGAGGTCAACGACATAAGCATTGTCACTAATCTTCTTAGGAATCCGTATAGGTCATATCTTCTTGTACTTAGTCTTATTGTAGGCACCCGTAGGAAAACAGTCTTTGCTCAAGTATACCATAACAAAATCACCAACATCATAAGACCGAAAACGATGACAAAGATCAGCATCTAGTTATACTTGGCATTTGCAACTTCCAAGTTCTTCTTTACTGTATCCTATAACACTTGAAGAGACTCAATCATGTGATCAACTGCTACATTGAAATTAGGAATAGATGGTAAAAAAACGAGATCTGAGACAAATGAGATCAAATTTGTTAGCAGAAACATCTATTTCATTATGTTGACACCGAGTTGAGGTTGTCCTTGTCGTTGTCTTCTTCATATCTTGTTTCTTCCTTGCCACTGTCTTCTTCTCAGCTCTCCTTCTTCACTGTGAGAGGGTGAAAGTCATTTTTGAGTTGAGGTCTTCTGTTACTTCCCTTGATCGTGGTTGCCGCCGTGAGGAGAGTGCTCAGTTGCGCCGGTGAGTTGCTGATCTTACAGTTGGCGCTGCTACCGTGAGACTTCTCTAAAAGATTTAGCGGTAAATGATTTCGTATCTCTTGCGTGGTATGGCACTCGTGTTGCTGAGGAGAAGTTTTGGTGTAGAGTATCCTTGCGCTTGACTTCTTCAGATAGGGTTGATTTTCTTACTCAGCTTCTTCGTCGTTATGATCGTGTTCTCCGTCTTAACTAATTGTTGTTGTGAGAAAGATTGTACGATGTAATATTTTAAGTTTTAATAAATGAACTTACCTTATAATTTTTTTTTCTTCTCCGCATTGGGCATCACTTATTATCCCATCTGAATCAGGCAAACATATTCGTCACTTATTATCTTGGTTTGTAGTTGCATAAAATCCACGTTAGAGATTGTGCAACTACACCCATAGATCCATCCATCCAAGATAGTGTTGTAACATAATTAGATGAATATGAAAGTAAATAACACATGATGTTTTTAACGTGTTCGGAGCAACGAATGCTTCCTACTTCACGAACCCATTAAAGGTTTTATGTTTGATGATTACATTAAATGTCATAGTTGAAGTGGTAGTGTTTTTGAGTAGTAGAGATGAAGAAAATGAATGGAGGTAGAGCGAGAAAGTGAAGGAGCCCATCCCTCTCACCCTAGGGTTATTTTCCTTCTTGTCGAAAGATTTACATACCAAATTACAGAAGTGCCCCTAGCGTAAACACTAGGTAATCGAGTCGGAAACCCGAATTGTTTTACCGAAAGTGCGCGGTGTCGAGGGTATAGAAAATATCAAGTGCAGCTCTTTCCCACAAGGAGTGTTAACTACTACGTCCAATTAATACTAACAATTGTCTAATCAATTTCAATTTGAGAGGAAGATTTCTGATTTTCGAACCAAGGAAACAAAACAAATTTAATGAATCAAAGCGAGTAAATTAGGTTGTAATCAGGGTTGTGGAGATGCTAAGGCTACGATAATCCCTTGTAGATTATGTTTCACTTGTGTTCTATCACAGGTTCTCAATTTTCACTCATGAAAAGCAAAAACCTAGTTACTAACATGGAAGATATGTCAATTTAAGAATCGCAACAACAAATTATCAAGAAATATAGGTTTGCGCTCAACCTTAAAGTAGAACTCCTAAGCACAAACTATACGAGGCATAGACAGTCAAAGAGAATTCATGAATCATTAAGTTCTAAGTTTAATCAGAATTTTCAACCACCAAACAATGGACCATACAAGGCATGGAACATGAAGAGTTATATTGAAAATAAATCAGTTATGAGAAACGTAAACCATTAACATTAAGTTCTTAGTTTTGAAAAACCTTTATACAAGAACACAAATAATCAAATCTACAAGTTCATCCTAAGCCTTCACAATAAGTTTAGCCAGACATAGCTTTATTAAAAACAATATCAACTATCAAGAAAGAAATCAAATACATCAAAACCCTTTTTCTTCAAAACAATTTCCTTGCGCCTCCCAGAGGTGTCTTTCATGCTGCCTTATGCGCCTCATTTTAAGCCTTTTTCCTCCAGCACCCTAACAGACCCAACAATCCAGGAATTTCTTTGGACTGCAACACAACTGCCAGAAGGCCCAATCCAACACCAAAACCATCTAATTTCCAATGCCGGCCAACTCTATGCTCCGACCTGTAAACACCTTCCTATACCGTCTGCAAATTCGATATTACTGACCCATATGGACTTGAATACATTCCACCATGAAAACCCATGAGTATCACCTCTTCTAGTAGAACTGAACGACATGTCAAGTCCACAATGTTCGGCAGCTTTAACTTCGCTGAACTGCAGCAGAAAACTTGTTGTTACCTTACTCAAATCCATGCTTCAAAGATAATCTCCCTTGCGTCAATTCTCAAATCACACACCAACCCTTTTCATTATTCGCGAAATGATTAACAATCACACCTTGAAACCTAACGTCCTACACTTGCAGACATCAATTTTAGCTCACACTTTTCTTCCCATTTCCGCAGCTTCATTTAGTCATTTCATCGAACAGCGGATACACAACTTTCCTGTTAAGTAGTTGTGAGTTCAATTTTTTTCATTCTAAGCTCATATAGCTCCGTCTCTGCAATGAATCAGCATATAACATATTTCACATTCCTAATCTTCTTAGGACTCACATACAATTATGAATCAACCATTTCTTTACTGGTTTTCAATCAACAGCAGGAAGTTCTTTCTTTGTGGTTATCTCGACTTCAAGTGGACCTCGAACCATATAAACTCAAATCCTTATGTCTATTTCTATTTAGTCTTCTCTTCGACCCACCTAAATCCTTGGCAAAGCATCAAACCCATGGCTAGAGCAACGACAGGAAACCAGGGCATAAACTGAAATTGGGATTATGGTCTGAACGACTGAATCCTCGACCTAGTTATGTGGCTAAAGAAAAATATATTGTGGTACCCTTAAGTGAAATGTCGTCTGTCTTCAGCAATCTTCAATGGCCGCTCATTGGTATCCCAAGTAATTATGACTGGGTTCTCCAACAATTTCCTATAAGCTTTGTATGGCTGCTTCAAGTGCTTCACTTGGTTGCCTCCAGTAATTTAGTCTGCGACACCTTTAGATCCTTGTATTCTTCTTGTCTTCGAGTCCATCAATTCCGAGGGCTGCCAAGTGATGGATTAAGTTGTCATTTACTTCATTTTGTATAACATGACTTCAAAGTACCTGTAAAATAGAAAACGACATAATATAAATAATTTACGAGGCATTCACTAACTAAAGTGTATGAATTAGGTATTATCGAATTGGTGTTTTAGACACCTATCAAATTCCCCTACACTTAGTCTTTGCTTGTCCTCAAGCAAACATTTTTTTTTCTTTTTTCTTTTCCGTTTGCTATATTTTTTTTTGAAGCGTAAACAAACCAATCACAACTCTTTTGAACACAACCATAATCTTGGATGGCAACCTCTTCTTCATGGTCGTAACTCTCTTGTTTTCTTCTATCGTCGTCGTGGTTGTAGATAATTCCATAGACCTTCCTCTTTTCTGTCCGAGTTTAGAACATAAGCCCAGCTAACTCACTCGTGAAGCCCATTAGTACTTATGTTTGATACTCAATAGCCATCACCTAATCACCGCAAAGAAAACCCAATTCACGAGCCCCACTAGTTTTCACGTCCAACAATCACCAAAACCAATGGTTAACCACCGGTGATCTCCTGCCAGCAACCAATTCTCATTCATGTTATCTTAGTCAATAACTCATGTATTCTTCTCTTCGTTCTTCTACCTTTGAGACTCTCTTGAAACCCTTACAGACGACCACTAAACCCATAGAACCAACAATGCTTGGAGTAGCACTTGTTCGTGACTGAAGTTAAACCAAAGAAAACTGATAGTTCAGACCGTAACACAAGTACCTTGACTGCGATTTTCTGGTGACGTAGATATTAGTTTATAGTCGATTTTCAAACTCTGATTTACTCCTTTCCTGCATATGATATCCCATTCAACAACAAATTACACTTCATATTGAGAAATCATTTATCTTTGACATTCATTCAGCACCAACGACAGCAGCAAACCCAAAACATTCATTCGGCCAAAACATGATACCTGAGTAAACATGATACCAAGTTCAGTATAAATCAAACCCAATCTCCATGGCTTTGAACTTCTGTCCATTTCGGCACCACTACTTCATTGTTAGTATCATCTTTGAACTTCATAAGATTTTTTGCATAGCCGTAGCAACAACACCTATATCTTCTCTCTTTGTAAGTCTGTCCATGCCCAATGTAAGAATCAACCAGAACTCAACATCATCACTTCAATCTTCCTTTTCATCAACTCAGCCCATCGACCACAACTCCTTTTCACTGGCTACAACTTGGACCCAAACTAAAATCAATGCCAATTCTTCCCTTACCAATCAGGCCACTAGTACTCGCAAATTAATAGCTCACAGTAACAACCGTAGCAGCAACAACACCATTATCTCTCTTGCTCTCTATAGACCATCACCTCAGCTTCATATTGATCTCTCCATCCTTGTTTATAACTGGGCACCACATGTGCAGTACCCGTTTCTTGTTAAGTTCCATTGTATCATTTGTGCAAAGACTTAAGTTTCACGAACTAGCAATAAGACTATGACAAAGTCTACAACCCACTAAGCCAGAGCAACAATAACACCACCAAGGTACCAACCACTGAATTTTCATTTTTTTTTTTGAAAGAAGGGAAATTTTATTAATCAAAGGAGGAAAAATTACAAGAATTAGATGAGAGTCTGGCAACAAGTTGGGCCCCACTTTTTTTTTTTTTTTTTTGTGCGAGAAACAAATAACTTGCCTCTCTCCCACACTTGAACTTCACATCGTCCTCAATGTGAATTGACTCGTCCAATGGATATCAAGTATGGAACAAATCCTGTGGGTTGACTCCCACAAAGCGAAATCGAATGGGTTGACTCCCATTAAGTAAAATTGTGTATCCCTGCTTGCGCCTAAATAAAGCGAAGATAACACTCCATAATCAGCTGCCAAGAGTATATATAAAGCCTGGAAAGTTGTGGATCTGTCCAACATGTTAAGTTCCACAGAAAGATACTCCTGCAACCATAAAGATTAGTACTCACGGTGATAAACAAATAAGCTCAACTCTGCAGTGAAAATGAGCATATTTTGAACCTGCCCAATCATATATGGTCATGCCCACTACATCCGATTCATGGTTAACAAGCAAAGAATGTTTAGACATTTCAGCACCTATCGTATATCCTAAATCCGGTTCTGAGTCTGCCGAAATAACCTCCTGGGACAGATTAGCTTCACTAGAAATCAGAGGCATCAATGCCTTGACAGTGTCAATAAACATGAAATCATCGGAGTCAACAAAAGAAGCTAAACAAAATGATTTTTGTTCACCTTCTTTCATGTGTACTACCTGACCAGTATCAATGTATGCATTCAGAAAAGTACTAGATGAATCAATGAAATAGAGGCTCGATGCAACAATAGTATTATGAACAATCAGAGAATTGTCGTCTTCAATTAAGTGACCTACATGAATCTCTGAATCTAAATGACTAGAAGGTGTTTCATTATGGACGTCTATTTTCTTGGGGTCGTTAAACTCAACAGTTGTTTCCTTGTTATCAACAAGTTCTTCCAAATCATCGTCATCTGAATACATAATGTCTCCAATCCAAATAATATCCTTTTGAATAAGATCATGAGTTGGAGAAGATACACCAGATTCAAATGTCATAGTAGTCTTATTATTCCTATATTCACAATTGTCAAGTTCTTCATCATTCTCATCACACACAGATTCATCAACTACTACAGTTTCATTATCAAAATCATCATGAGTATAAAAAAAATCAGAACTTGAATTCTCAGCTAGACGACGAGCCTCTGCTCGCTGCATGATTTCAGCAATTAATCTATCAGTTTCCGCGAATCTTTGAGCATATTCAATCATAAATTTTCACTTGTTTATTCATATCATGAAACCACTGTTCAATCCTAGATGAGAGTGATGAAGGTTGTTCACAGTACAACTGATCATCCTCTTGCTCATATTGTGACTGATATGCGTGTGAATAATAATTTGAATCATTATAATGTGGTTCATAACCTTGGTAAGGTTGATAGTGATCAAAACGTTCACTAGGTTGGTGATGATCAAAACCATGAGAATAATTCCAACTATTATTTGCATACTCTGGCCTCATGGATTTCTCATAATGAGAATGTCCATATGCATATTCCTACTATGTTCATTAGATGACTCCTCGGCCCTTTTGGAATGATTCCAAAATGCCAAGAATGCATTGAGATCCATAAACAAAAGCAAATCATTTTAAACTTACCTAATAACTCACCTTGAAAAAGCTTTGCGAGTTTATCAAGCACTTACTTTTATGCCCATTAAGGATTCCAATTGTTGCTTTTCAATCTACAAAGAGGTACTCGCAAGTGCTATTTGATTAGCACTTTTAACTTTCTGTCAAACATGTATAAGGCTAAGCTCCTTATGTACCAGAAAATAAAACAAACCAAGCTATGATTAGTAATTCAATGATATCAACTAGAGTAGATAGAAACCACTCGCCGACAGTGGCGCCAAAAACTTGATCGACTCGGAACCCGACTTAGTTTTACCGCAAGTGCTCGGTGTCGAGGGTGTAGACAATAACAAGTGCAGTCCGTTCCCACAAGGAGTGTTAACTAATACATCCAATTAATATTAACAACTGTCTAATCAATTTCAATTTGAGAGGAAGATTTCTGATTTTCGAACCAAGGAAACTGTTAGGGAATTGTCCGGTCAAACCCACTAGCGTTGGTATGTCAAGCTGGTTGTCAGTTTTAGGTGCCCAAACACAATTCTTGATTTAGCCTACTAGCGTTTAGATTTCGGAATTGGGATATTGACTAAGTAGTAGAGACCTTGAAGACGAAGACTGTGAAGACAAAGAAGACATTAATTATTCTTCATCGACAAAAGGTTAGTATGAGTTATGACTTTTATGGAAATTATTCTATTCTACTTACTCTATCTTTCGAAATAGTCGGCTACTTTAGTAGTGATACTAATAGCGATTGAGATCGTGTTCTTGTTTACATGACCATGAGTTACGTTGGTATTTGTTCCCACAAATACTAAGTTTACAAGAATGCATGAGATAGATTCGATATCATTTGTCCATTGCAATGGTTTGCTTGCAAATCACTTGTTGGATATGGGTGAATCTAAAGGAGTACTCTTGAGCAAGAGTCAAGTGGATTATAGATGAGGGCGTATAACACGTCTAAGTACTGGTCCAGCCCAGAACTTCCAGCGGATCCAAGTTAAACCCTAATCTGGAAAACGACGGTTCCCGAACCGTATGGTGAACTGAGACTCGGAATTTTTCCTGAGTTCCAAAGTATCAATTTGTACGCGTACTAATACGTGAACCTCAGATTCGATGCATTTGGTCGTGATTCAGATGGACGGTTTGCGAACCGCCCAAGGTGAATATTCTCTGGGATTTTCACACGGGTTAAACTCTGACTCCTTTATCTCTTAGTTGGACTTGGTTATCACGAAATATCTTATGTGGTCCATCTTACGGTTCTCAATGTGTCAATAAGATAAAGATTATCTCTGGTCTGTTGAATATCTATCTTTAAGTGTTTATGAGCTAATAAAACACCTGGCAGATAAATGTTAGAAGATTTCCAATTGAGATAAATCTCTGTTTACTTGGTTTGCAAGTTAGGGTTTCCTAGACTTGTGGGACAAGAAACTAGTTGTTTTATTCCTAAGCAACCTATCTTATTGAGTGCTATAAATAGAGGTGTCTAAGGACGAAAACCGCAAGCATCAAGCATACGTGAAGATTCTCTGTGGAATTGATCGTAAACTCTTTTCACTTCGGTGAATGCTTGTTGTGGTATAGTCATCCTCTATTAGGTAGCAGTTCCTCTTCGGAATTACCTAACGACTATAAAGACTTCTCTTGAGAGTTGGGAAGCACAGGTAGGAGATTGAGACCTTAGTGGCTGAAATCGGAGTAACATGTAACCTTGGTAACCTGATCACGTTCTTGTCTATTCTACGGTCCTTCTCTTCTGATGTAAGGCCATTCAAGAACTGATACGTTACATACGAGGTTTGAAAGGAAGCAACGCACGCCTGCACTCAGTGTTGTAAGACCTAGTTAGCTCCAGTTGTATAAGTTTCGTAAGTGATTCTTCGTTTACAACTGAGGTAGAGACAAGTTGGGCATAGTTTACACGGTTTACTTGTCAGTCCCCGCTTGTAAGTAGATTTCCGTATGACCTGGAGAAATCCGAAGGAAGTCACTTTGTGTATGTTAAACTGATAGAGGACAGTTCAAACATACAGTTGATAATTGAGGTTGCAAAGCCGAAATTATTGACACAAGCCTTTAACAGCGGTTAAAGCAACTCCTAGGCCTGTAAAGGACGTCAACTAGGGGAATCAAGTGCGTGACGATCTGTGGGGGATCTAGAGACGTAAGGAGTGCGACAATAGCCAATTCGCTTGGAGAGCTTGAGTTGGTCTCTGCTACATCCCAGACCGAAGTCTTATAGTAGGCTAGTGTTTGTAGACAGTTTGTACTGTGTGGTGTTCAATCTGGACGAGGTCCCGAGGTTTTTCTACAGGTCGTAGTTTCCTCGTTAAAAACATCTCTGGTGTCTTGTGTACTTTACTTTCCGCATTATATTCTCTGATTATATAATGAAAGCAAACACAAGAACACTACACCATATTTTCCTGGTCGCAACGAACCCTGGAAGGTTGTTATTCCTGGTCGCAATGGTCCCCCGGCTGTTACGAAAGGTGGTGTAACAAAATTTCGAAACGGCTTTGTTAACGTTGCGAAATATGGGCTGCAACGGAAAATGCAACGGTTTGAGGCCCGTTACAGCCCATTTTGGATGCAACGCTATCTGAACCGTTGCGAAATTTTTTACTGAAGTCAAAAAAATGACCAGGTCAAAGAAGACCGACCTTGACTTTGACCTAGTCAGTCTTTGACCTGGTCAAAACAAGGTCAGTCAGACTTTGACCTGGTCAATACAAGGTCAGTCAGACTTTGACCTGGTCAAAACATTATCCAATTATTACCACAAACAAGAAACTTGATTCAAATAATAATCCAATTATTACCACAAACAAGAAACTTGATTCAAAACATTACACCAAGACATGAATCAGAATACAAAGGAAGAAAAATTCACTAGCTCTGTAGTATCAATGTTTCTAATACCAAGATCATTCATAAGTTATGCAACTAAAATCCACATTTAAGCTTTGTCAAACATACTTAGCCCTACACCAATAGAAAATATAGGAAGCCCCTGTCCAAAAGTGAAACTCAGTTAGGTGCATGAAATGACGGAACATATATTTACAACTTACAAGCAATATTAGAAGAGCTTCTTCCTGATCATGCTCGGCCTATCAAACAGACCCAAAGACACTAAACGGAATATGCATTAATAATTTGAGGACTATGTGAAGAATTAATAGTGTTACACTCTCAAGCGACAGTAGGGTCATCAAGATGAAGTAAGAATCAGGTCAAAAACACATGCGTGAAACTGATGTACTCAGAGCGAGCTGTAAAGGAGAACTAATATTCACCCTAAATCCTGAAGTCCGTTGGCAAGTATGGAAAGATCTTGCTTGTCTGACACTGATATCAATGCTTGCTTGTTGCCTATATATAAACAAAAAAGGGGAAGATTAGATATAGCAAGTTTCATACAAAGGCAAAACAAAAAAATAGGGAAAGCATCTACAAGGCTATAAGCTCAAAAGTGCATATATCAATTGTTTCCCATGAACAGCTATTAATTATCCATACAGTGAAACTATCAACTACTCTAAAAGAACTTTGATATTGATTTAATTTCAAACAAAAATAAAAACATTCTTTTCCATGTCAAATCATGAATTAGATGACCAAAACGACCTATTTTGTTTTGCAGGTCTAATCTAATATCATAACAAAAGAAGTAACCAAAAAACAGATAACATAAAAGGAATCAGAATAGAAATATACATGCTTAACATTCAAATACCAAATAAGATCAATTAGAATTTCAAGAGAAACTGATGAAATACCTTTTAAAGAAGTTGTTACTGGAGATGTATCTGTTGTGGACATTGCTTTGACTAAACTTAGAGTTATTTCGACAAAAGGCCGTTGGAGTCCGAAACAGAATTGATGCCTAAAACAATTAAAAAGGAAAATAAACAAACCTAACGGGGATTAGAATATGTATGCAAAAAATCATCCTTTTGTTATTTGCTACCCTCAAAGTAAATTTTCTTACCCTGTAGTACAAATTTGTTAAATATTACCTTTTGACAAGTGTAGGCTGTTCTGTGGTACTTCAAGAGATGGAGAGTACAAATTCTGTTAGTGCAAGCAGTGTGGACTGAGTTAGCAGTGGTGGCAGCAAATCCCAACATTCCTTTATCTTCTTCTTATATGCCGTGGTTTTGGTTTTCACCACCCGTCTTCCACAAGGATGTTTATCTCATATATCCTGAACATTGAAGTTTAAGCAATACAAAAATTAACAATCCTGGTTTAATTCTGGCATTTGCCATCTCTTTGTGTTCAAACAAATCAATACTTAAAAAGGGTTGTTTTTTACTATAGATGGAGGTGGCAATAAACGTATTTTGGGTTTAGGAACCATAACTAGAAGGTAAATAGTACAGCCCTGCGTGGTATGCTGTAAACCTTCACATGCCGCAAACTTTTACAACTGCAGAGCGTTGCATAGTGCAAGCATTATGAGTTGCTTGGTAAAATCACATATAAGCATACAAATATTACCAGCAGCTTATCAAAAAAAACTTATACTACATACCAATCCAAAATACAGTGTTTGAAACCACTTATTGAATTACCCAAATACAAACCATTGTACCTTCCTAATTTGTTACATTATAAACGAGCCCACGGTCTATATCATAAGCTAGTTGTATACACCTAACACGCAGAAGTTCACTAACCGAAAGTCCAGCAAAGAACATGATTATGCAAGACTTCGACGGGAATTATGCTATTGTGTCCCTAAGTATTCACACAAGAACTCAACCAAAATTGAGAACCCGTAGTAATCTACTTTTGAATGCAATGCAGGGTCTTCTGTAGTAAAGTATAAGAAAACAAACTATCCAACAATGCATATACTGAAAAAAAATTAATCTACTTATGAAATCTAACCAGCACAGAAACCCCAGTAAAATGCGAGTCAGAGAGTCGGGCAATTATTATCATGGCATAGCAAACAACACATGCACAATTTGTAGCTAAGATGAAAGAGTCAGACACAAGTTGCTAAATGTAATCAGATAGAGTTGCACTTCATTATAAAAAGTAGGGTGGGATTAGGTGCTCTTGGAATAGATATTTCTTTCTGGTACTTGGCTTTAAGTATTGCTCTTTCCTTCAACAAATTGCTTTGGCTTCACCAAGCTTAGTCTGCAATCAAAGAAAGGAACAAGAAAGTCAGAAACCCATTGTTAATAGAATCAAAGACGAACAATCAATGTACTACACTAGAGAAAAAGAGTACAAACCTTGTGGAGTTGGACATAGACCCAGTATGCTTAAGTGTGCTTGATATTCTAGGAGGAACAAACATCACATTCGGTAGTTTTTTGCATTCCTCTTTACCATCCATTGGCAGTTCTTTGAATTGCAAATACTCAAAGACAGTCAGCTCCTCCGTAGCTCACGTAACAACAGCCAACATCCCACTGCCCAGAAATTGCAGAAATCTGCACCCAATCCCGTCTCAAACCAGCACCATCAAACCCTCAAATCTCATAATTTCGAGCACTAATCTTCTCGTAACACCGCACCGAACCTCCATGAATGATACGCTTCAAAACCCACCTGTAATTCCGCCACCAAACACATAAATTTCATGGATAAAGCTTCAGTTTCTTCACTTCTTGCTATTGCCCAAAACACTGAAAACCTAATTCAAAAATCTCTTGAAAAACCCAAAAGCCAAATTAGTGATGTCAAATCCAGATCTAATGATTTCATCAAACTCAGATCTAATGATTTCAAACCCTGAATCTACAAAATAAGTTACAGACCTGTGTAAGAGAGTGTTGGTGGTGTTTGAAACTTCAATCGATGAAGAATATGGAGATAAGGAAGATGGTGGTGGTGGTTTGCAGAGAACGAGGAGAAAACGAAGAAGAAGATGGTGGTGGTATGTGGTGGTTTGCAGAGAAGGAGGAGGTTTTCACAGGAGGAGGAGAAACCGAAGAAGAAGATGGTGGTGGTGGTTTGCAGAGAAGAAGGAAAAAAGTGATAAGGAGGAGATAACGAAGAAGATGGAAATGGTGCTGTGCTTCGAAGATAAGAAAAAGAAAAGATCGAACAAAAGATAAGATAAGGATAAGGTTAGCCAAGGATGGAGGGGTGCGAAAATTATCAAGTTAAAAATATCGCCTAAGATATGGGCACAAACATAACTCAAAGTGTCCAAAAGTGTCATGTACCACACGCACACTCCACACACGTAAAAATTTTCTGTTGCGAAATTGAAACCTTCTAAGCCGTTGCGTCAATCCGCAACTAAATATCTACCGTTGCATCAAATCCGCAACGGTTCTGGGTATGTTGCGATTCGCAACTGCAGCTAAACCGTTGCGAATTTCAGTTGCGGATCACAGAATATGGTGTAGTGGAAGTATGTTATTAATAAACCTTATCGTTGTCCCCAATCCATCCATTGGATTTACCAAGACCCTGTCTTGTGTCGGACTGATCCTTTGAGATCCAAACTCAGGTTAACAGATCTGGATATTGATTTTTGAGATCGTCCAGATCTGACCATAAGTCTCACGAGCCCAAACGAAAAGTTGGTTGTATTTCGGTACCCCTGCTTTTTTCAGAAACAAAATAAATTTAATGAATCAAAGCGAGTAAATAAGGTTGTAATCAGGGTTGTAGAGATGCTAAGGCTACGAGAATCCCCTGTAGATTATGTTTCTCTTGTGTTCTATCACAGGTTCTCAATTTTCACTCATGTAAAGCAAAAACCTAGTTACTAACATGGCAGATATGTCAATTTAAGAATCGCAGCAACAAATTATCAAGAAATATAGGTTTGCTCTCAACCTTAAATTAGAACTCCTAAGCACAAACTATACGAGGCATAAATAGTCAAGATAATTCATGAATCATTAAGTTTTAGGTTTAATCAGAATTTCAACCACCAAACAACGGACCATACAAGGAATGGAACATGAAGAGTTATATTGAAAACAAATCAGTTATGATAAACGCAAACCATTAACATTAAGTTTTTAGTTTTGAAAAACCATTATTCAATAACAAAAATAAACAAATCTACAAGAAAGAATTTTTAGCTAGACATATACGAAAACCAATACGTTTAGCTAGACATAACTTTATTAAAACAATATCAACCATCAAGAAAGAAATCAAAAACATCAAAACCCTTTTTCAGCAAAACAGTTTCCTTGCACCTCCCAGAGGTGTCTTTCCTGCTGCCTTATGCGCCTCCTTTAAACCTTTTTCCTCCTGCAATTCAACACCCTAACAAACCCAACAATCCAGGTATTTCTTTGGACTGCAACACATAACTGCCAGAAGGCGCAATCCAAGACCAAATCCATCCAATTTCCAATGACGGCCAACTCTATGCTCTGACCTGTAAACACCTTCTTATACCGTCTGCAAAATCGATATTACTGACACATATGGACTTGAATACATCCCACCATGAAAAACCCATGATTATCTCCTCTTCTAGTAGAACTGAACGACATGTCAATCCTACAACGTTCAACAAACTTCAACTTCACTGAAATGCAACATAAAACTTGTTGTTACCTTACTCGAATCCATGCTTCAAAACTGATCTCCCTTGCGTCAATTCTCAAATCACACACCAACCCCTTTCATTATTCACTGAATGATTGACAATCACACCTTTAAACCCAACGTCCTTGTAGTTGGTAAAATCCCCATGGAGAGATTTTACCAATACACCCAATAATAATACATGAGAAACCCATAAACACAAGGATTTATTCATGATTTGTGGTGATTATTACATGGATTTATATGAGAACTTAAGTGTTCTTCATGTTCTTGAGTAGAAGAGAAGAAGAAGATGGAGGTAGAGGGTGAAAGTAGTAGAGACCCTCCCCTTATTTTAGGGTTACATAGCTATTTATATGAGACCTATTGAACGGATTTACTATACTACCCTCAAAGGGAATCCTATGCTAGAGTTCTTCTATGGTGTATCTTCTCCTAGGAAAGCTAAGTTACACCGGCCTTGGCTTGGCGCCACATAGCGAATACACTTCAACATCCAATAATCATATGTCTTCCTCCACTTACAAGCATGGTCGGCGACCTCAATCTCCATTCTTCGAACTTCAGCGGCTAGTCTTCTACTGGATAAGGATTGCTGACGCGGATCCCACTGAGTCAACGAGTCAACTCTGACAATCTGACCACTCTGATCTTCTCATGAACGCTCA